>CM021744.1:8536144-8612015 GCA_011075105.1 Heteronetta atricapilla
CAATCCTCAGGCGGCCCCCCCCCCCGCTTAACTGAATTAATATTTTTGTTGTCTTGGGCCACTGGAAATCTACTTTTAAAAACAAAAAACAAAAAAAAAAAAAAAAAAAAAAAAAGGTAACTGAAAACTTTCATAGAGCTCCGCCTACCTACCAAGTAAAATGAACAGAGATTAGCTCATGAGCAGGCCAAATCACATTCGCATAGCTCAGAAAGCACATCCAAAACTTTCCATCTTCCTGTATTATTCACTTAATGTGATTAGTCTGCACACAGACTTCAAGGAGACATTTGGGTACTAATTTTAGTTTCGAAAAAAGCAGTCATCTAAATATTCTTCCAAAGGTGCCAGCTACTTTGCAACTTCCCTTGCAAAATGAATGTATGGGCTAACTGTAACCAGTGGAGGCGAGGGGGAAGGAAAGGAAGGAAATCAGAGAAAAATGAAGCATAACCAGGAATCAGAGACACGGCTGATAGAGAACATATTATGCATCCTAAACTTTGGCTTAGGAGACAGCAACCAAGTTAAATTAATTTAACTTTTGCTCTACAAGTAATCTGCCATACTTTAGAATTCATCTCTGGAAAATGGACGTTCATAATTATGATTTAGTAAGCTACAGGAAGAACAAAAGCTATACTGTGCATCCAAGATATGTTTTCAAAATGGATAGAGAGAGTTTTATTACAGAGACTCATGGGCACTCATTACAGACTCACATCTTCTGGATTACATGATACTTACTTGTTCCCCAATTTTTTGCATCTCTCCATCATCTCAGTAAGCAGAACCTGTAAGAATTACTTACTAAAATTAGTAAGATTTCATAAATAAATTCAGCTTTAATCACTGTAGTAAAATCTACTAAAAGCTGTTTTAATTACCAACCCAACTCATTCCAATAATCCTGTCTTTTCCTGTATTTACAGCACAAGCAAACAACAGTGTACTACAACGTAAAACACACCTACTGGAATGGGTACAGTGACATTTTAATCAAAACTACTATTTTATGGAAGTCAAATCTGCAATCCTTCAGCTGTGCTATTTCTCAAAATGATTTCTATTTGCCACCAAGGTCAATTACCTCTGGCAAAAGAGGTGACTATTACAAACTCTCTGCTGTAGAATGCAGAGCAGACTGACTCGAGACTAAAATAGCCTCTTGACTATGTTAAGCAATTATGAAGCTACAGTTTACCCGAATCATTTTTATATCTGCATGACAGAAGAAACTGATGAATTCAGGAAATAAAAATTAAACCAGCTAAAGGACAGTAAGAAACAAACAGCCATATTGCCTATGAATTTAAAGTGGTCTAGTTTGGGCTTTGGGGAAACAAACATTCTTCCTGTACAAAAAGAGAAAAGCAAGCAGTCGGATCCAGCCCCTTTTCACTAACTTGTACACTCATAAATACTGACAGATTTGTTATTTTTCATTTTAAAAAGAAGGGTTAGAGAAAGGATGGAAAGAGATTTAAATATTTGATACCACTGAATTATGTAAGTTTTTCTTCCTCAGCTGATTAAGAGTGGTACTTTTGAGGGTTGTTTTTAATACTTTTTTTGTAATTCTAAATAACTCTATATTATCCTTCCAAAGCAAAAACTCAAACCTGAATATTGTAACAGTAAAAAATTGAGTAGTCAAGCTGAAATTACTGTTGGCGTTTTAAGTTGTGTCACTTACTATTCAGCACATTTTGCCACAGAATTCTGCAATTTATAATAAAAGGCATTTATGTTGCCTAAACTTCAATTTCATATTTAATACTTATGCTTCTGTATTGGACACCTTCTCCAAGAATTTATAGCACAAAATACATGGTGTTTACATCAGATGCTTTCAGTATCCTTAAGTTTTACGAAGCATTGCTTCACTCCTCGCACTATGCAGTTAAACAGTGGGGAAAAATGTAGGAATGAGTTTATTAATTCTTTAACAAAACTAGCTCTCTACTGCAACACTGCCATTAGTACACTCAGTTACCTCAGGAGCACGGTATGCAATACACTGTAAAATCCAGTCTATAGCAGGAGAGTATAGAGTCAAATACAAAGGAATTTCCACACACTGTACTATCAGCTGATTCTGAACTGTATCCCCATGAATCTGTTGAAAAAAAAAAATACATTGCAGCCAAGATGTACTTAACCAGAATTATGACAAATTTTGCTTACAAACTGAAACTATGACAAACAAGATCATAACACTGGATACTGGGAATATTTTCCTAATCAAGGTTTAGATTGGATATTAGGAAGAATTGGGAAGAATTAGGAAGACATGTTGGTCAAGCATTGGAACAGGCTGCCCTGGGAAGTGGTGGAGTCCCCAGCCCTGGAGGTATTGAAGAGACTCGTGGATGTGGCACTAAGAGACATGGCTTAGTGATGGGACCTGGTTGCTCATGTTGATGGTTGGACTTGATGATCTTGAAGGCCTTTTCCAACCTAAATGATTCTTTGATTCTATGATAAAGATGCATAGACAATCTGAGGCATTCCTGGCAGGCTGGGAAAAAAATATCAAGCTCACAGAATACATTGTTAAAGCATAGAAACAAATAGAGCAGCTGAAACTTAACCAGCATGAATGCAACGCTTCCTGGACTGCATCTGGGTACAAGAACACCCCTGAATCTAAATTTAAGAACTTAAAATCTTTTTGAGAAGTATTTATATGGTAGTTTGGATAAGAAGTATATTTATGTGATTCAGAAAATAATAAAAAAAACAATTGCTTACTTGTTTAAATGTTAGAAGAAAGTCAAAGAAATTTTTGTTAAGACTTTCTTTGAGCTGAGGTGCCACTTCCATCCCAACCTGTATTAAAAGAGGAAGATTTTATTTGCATCTACCACCCATGCTCCTCCCTCCAATTGTAAGACAAAATATATTTTCCAGAGGAATATACCAAGTCACATCCATTAAAAAAATATATATATATTGAATCACATGCTTTTGATTATCTCCATGCTTGCTATTATAATCGAGTCCACTGGCAACTACTCTGAGGTAATTACAGCTGAATTTAAACACAGTTCTGCTAACATCAACTCCATGTGTCTATAAGCAGTGAGGAAATACTAGTACTTGCATTGCAACAGCCTATATTCATTGTATTGCCTCATTCTTTCCAAAGAATCAGAGATCTCAAATGAAAATATTAGCACAGATAAAGAAATAGAACTGATAAATAATAAAGGTTATTGTTATACACATATACAAGGCCTGTGTAGTAAAGCTGGAGCTGCAAAGGGAACAAATCCATACAGAACTATTTTCAAGAGCACAGAAAATGGCAAAACATGAAAAGACAGCATAATACAAGAAGTTAATAACTGTTCAGCCTCAAATAAATAAATAAATAAGTCCCAACAGATTAAGGATCCTCTCTTCAGACTCAGATGTCTGAGTTTTTGGGATCCCTGAATATTTGCAATTCCAACTCATTTCATCTCAAAGCACAGGTTAGTGGCACAAACCCAAGCCAGTCATCTATCACTTTTCTTTAAGTATCATTTCCTTACAAATAATGGGGCTAAAGAGAAATATATCACCTCACTGCAAACAGAACTGGTTTTCTGGTTTCACGTTAAGTGTTTATTTGCAGATTTTACAATGCTGTGGCTTTAGACATCACTTACATCTGTACTACAGTTTTCCTATTTAAGGATTTATATTTTTTGAAAATCTATTTTCACTGGAGAAAAATCAGTAAAAATCCCCATCTTCAGTGGGAAGTATTAATATAGCTTGTATACCTGGAATACAAAAGATCCTTTCAATTGGAACAGTTCCTTTTAAGTTTCCTTATTTTAAACAAAAGTCTGGATTTGAACAGCTGATATTTTATTGCAATAAAGTTTTCACTATTTATTTTGTATGCTCATCTTCATGAGCAAAAAGGAGTGTGCTAAGCTCTACCTCACTAATAATCTATTAACAGTAAGTGCAGTTACGTAGCCCTAACTCTTCTATGCATCTCTTTTACCTGTATCAGGAGTAATAAAAGCTAGACTATGCTTATAAACTGTTTCATAAAAGCTTTTGAGAACTTTGCACTATGTAGCAGGAATGATTACTCTATGAGAAAAAAAAAATACAGGCATTACTGTATTTCAAGAATTAAATGAATTAAGCAGCTCATCTCTTGGAATAAAGCAGAAGCTAGCAGTTGCTTGCTGATGCAGGAATTCATATGCTCACCTCTGAAGAGTATACCAAAAGCATACTGGAAGTTTATTTAGACATACCAAATGCATCAACACTGGACAGATTTGTTGCAATTTATAATGGCAGCTGAATTTGTAAAAGTATTGCCAATTAACAGCCCTTATATTTTCCAGTTATAGTCAAGATCGTTGCCACTACTTCAAAAATATATTTCGCAAATACTTTTCCACTACTGATGACTGCTTGAATCATTTTAGGATCTCTTCTTGGGTAACTATATCTTGGCTTTTGCCCTACCTGAAGATAAAAAACTGGCATAAGCAGCACATAAAATTAGTTTTTACATATTATAAATACTAAAAGAAAGATCCCCCATTATTAAAACAAAGAGAATATATATTTTTTCGGTTTGTCTGAAGGAAGAGACAGGCTTCTGACTACTTCAGATAAAAATGGTAGTTACTTCTTTTTTCCCCCATTAGCAGCAGAGCTAGCTGTAGTAAGTCTTTGATACAGATCTGAAGTGCTAAATGGTAGCCTACCCTGCAAAGGTACGCTCTCGCATAGACTGCGACCAGTGGATCTCCAATTCCTCTAATCATAGACGTTAATCGTGGGAGACACTCGGAAATCCCCCTGTTAAGATTTTTCAGAAATGAAAACGAGATTTAACATCTGGTAACTGAACTACACCACAGACAGATAACCTGAGTAGCTACCCAGTAGACTGATAATGGAGCATGAGTTATAGAAACACCTACCAAAGGTGAAGCATATTAGCACAAAATTTTATTTCAGAAGTAAAATTTAAGGTGAATACTAACAGGCATCCTATATTTGAACTATAGTATTTGCCAGAAGGAGCTGCTCAGATAGCCAGGTTGTATGCTTGGATTGCAAAAAGTGCAAGTGAGAAACGGCTCCTCTAGTTCAGATAAACAGCAGAGCTCTGGAAGGGCTGTAATTCAATGTGAAAAAAGCAACCATTTAAAGGACTGGCAGAACTCCTTGTATGTCCCATTTTCCCACAGGTTCTTTTTGACAGAGCTGTATTAGTACCTGGAGACGACGCCCATCAGTTCCAGTACGAGAACTGCCTTTTAGTGATAATGAAGTTGTCACTGTAGTAGCAATTTGGCTTAAAACACTCATTTCAAAATTTAACTAGAAAGGACAATTACATGCAAAGGAACATTTTTTAGCTCAGCAGTTGACACTGTTTGGCAACATACGAAGCTTATACCAAGACTTTCAATAGACAATGGTGCATTGCTCTTAAATTGTTCTTCCACCTCTGTCTCTACTAATATGACACATCAATATTTTCCCTTCAGTCTTCTCTTCCTTCTTTTTGCCTCACTTATCTCAACAAATTTGCTTTCCTCTCCACCATCTGAAACCACTGGTTTCTAATTTGCAAACTCCTGGATGTCACTATTATAAATGTATCCCAAACCCAGAAGCACTGTTGCATTCCAATTTGTACCACAGTCCACCATGAATTTATTGCATGGAATTATCACCACAGACTCAAAACCCCTCAGTACTGCCACTTCTTAGACCTATGAACACGTTATCCATTATCGATGATGGAATTTGCATGCTTAACTCCTTAAATTAGCTTATATGTCTGCCCCTTCACTTCCTTCCCACAATTAACATTTACTCTTACATTTTGGATAAGAACTTATTGCACTTCAGTATGGCTGCTTCCACGTAACTAAAATGAAGCCAAGTTAAGGACCAAAGTCAATGAACATGCCATTTAAAAACACAACACCAAAATTATAAACTGAATACATATTGAACAAACTTCTTCAAGACTTTCTGTAATTAACCTCACCACACTGTTATTCTTTATAATTCGTGTAGAAGTTTTTCATTAATTCCCAACTTTCACACATCCACTCTACCACCACCATGCTGTTCAGAGCCAATAACTCAGCATTCAGTTTACTATTAAACATGATTCAAAGCTAAATGGAAAACACGCAGCCCCAAACAAACAAAACCAAATTTGTATAAACAACAGATTACTGCGGGTTTTACTGCAGTAAACACGTTCATTTTTGGAAAGGTCTATGAAAAACCTGTCTCATTGTCAAGGATACAATCTGGGAATGAGCTCTCTGATGGAAGCAATTTTGAAAAACCAGTTTAAGCATGTTTCTTTGGCAGTATCGTTAACGTTCTCTGGAGAAAAATTATCTGGGGAAAAAAAAGAAACAAATAGGTACATTCTTCCTGGAAACAAGTTGCTTTTCAGTCTAGATTTTAAATTGTATTCTCTTTCCTTTCAGCAAGAAATTAGGCACACCATAATAAACTAAGTAATATGCTTGATTCAGCTATCTCTTGCAGCAGTAAGAACTGAGTATATGGGCAGCTAGAAAAAACAACTTGCATTAAGTAACATATCAGAAGCTGAAGTCAAGCACTCAAAGCTAATCCTAGATCTGCTGCTTGAAAAATCTAACTCCTGCCTCCCCATAAAAGCAGAAATTATAAAATAATGGATAGGTAATCTATACCAAATACATACATATACAGATGGTAGATGAGGTTTAAGCACTCTAATTATTAACTTGAAAAATCTAATGTATTTTTTTAAATAATATTACTTAAAACCATATTGGAAGGAGCAGGCAACATTAAGCACAGATAGAATGCTTGCTTTTTTCACTAAACACCTAGCACTGCAGTACAGCTCCTCATGAGCTCCGGGACTAATTACATCAGCTGCCAGCAGGAAAAAGCTGCCATCCCAGGGAGGAACAGATGGGTTATGGGGACAGCTCTCTGGTCAGGTGGGCATGCAGTTGCATGGCAAACTGCCTCCTCTTTCTCTAGGATGCCTGAAACAGAAGGTATAACAGGCTTCTGGTAACCCACCTGGTGCTGAAGCAGGACGGCTGGGAAGGCCGAGTCCCTCTTCTCTCAGTGCTATAGCTACACAAGCAGCTTCTGCTGTGAATATCTGCTTATAAACTCCTTCTGAAGCAGATTTAGAAAGCATGGTCTCCCATCCCTGCTCTCAGAAGGTAAGAACGCCCTGTTCTACACAGAAGCATCCCACTTCCAAGACTAGAGAAGCTGTGTTACAGATGCAGACTGAGCATAGGAAGTTGCTCCTCCTCAGCTGCTACCAAAGGAGTTCTTGACCAACTTGGAGGTTGAGTCTAAAACCCCCTGGGGTTCACACAGCTGTGCATGGCAAGCACAGCAGAGATCTTCCTTCTCCCTCTCACTGCTATTGCTGCTCCAGAAGCTCCCACCAGCAATGCCCTGGGCAGCTCTACAGCTGCAGCATGAGCTCAACTCTCCAGAACTGTGCTCAGTAATTAGGTTGTGGTACATGAACTGTCTGCCCTCATTAATGTTTGTCAGATCCACAACAGCTAAACTGAAAGATTTTCTGCAAGTTTATTTCAAACTTCAATGCTGGTTGCTTTCAGGCTCTGGCTCAAATCCTATGGATTTAACTGAAACCTAATGTTACTGCTGCAGTGCCAAGTACAGAATAAAAAAGTTTTGTGTTTCAGGATGAGGCACTTAATACACTCCATAATACAAAGACATGCCCATATATCAATGGAATGTTTAGGAGACTTCCTAAAGTGGTTCCTCCTTGTATACTTGTACTGTAACTGTCAAATTACACTTGTACATTGTTTTGGAATTTCAACTGAAAACATGAAAATGGCCCAAGCTCAAAAGATCACACTCGCTTGGTAAAGTGATCACCAGCTCAGTGAACACCTGCTCCCTCTTCCCAAATTCTTCCTCAAATCAGTTCAGACATGATTCATTCCAGCAGCACATTAGAAACGACGTTACCTGACAAAGAGACACGATTGTCCATGCACATTGACAGAATTCTTTCATACACTAGTTTACCTGTTTCAAGGAAGAAAAAAAAAAATACAAGCCATTTTTAAACAGCAAAAATGTTGATTCTTTCTCCAACATGTATTGAAATCATCTGGAAAAAAAAAAAACTTTTTAGAATGCTAACATCATGCTGCCCTCTAGTGAAGCTGAAATCTTAATAGTCTGAGTTTAGCACTTTGCACACACACAAAAAATGTATCTGGCTCCATAAAGCGCAGAGTGGCACACAGGTCAGGTTTCTCCCAGGCCAGTGAAGGACAGCTGGTGTCCTGTCTTTGCAGGGTTTGGATATTATGTTATCTTCAGCAACTTTGCTGAAAGTAGGAAAGAACAAAGAGGAAGCAAGACGTGAAAAAAACAATTGGTTCTGTGTCATAACATATCCTGCTAAACATCAATACCCTTCAACTTTGAACGCCATCAGATTTTTTTTCCATAACACAGTAGAAAAACAAGGAAGTCAGATAGTGTTGAATGACAATTCCACTTAAAAGATCATTTAAAAATAATAAAAATAGATTAAATAATTTGGTAACTACATTTTGATCACTTCATAGTCCTCACTCAGCTAAATTAAACTTTCAGACTTTTAGACAAGTACACAGAATGAAATATTAAGAGTCAAAAGGCTGTCAAAAGTATTTTCATAATAACAATAGCATTTTAGACATTGAAATTCAGAGATCATGTTTTTTTCCTACAGTTTTGTTCTAGATGTTCACTAACACACAAAACACAGAACTGCTACAAAAAGTATTTTAAAGATTTCACTGATAAGAATTTCTGAACAATTCTATAACACATTTGTATCACTGGTTTCCAAGTGTTTACGTTGGAAACCATTTGCTATTAAACAGCTATTTCAGCACTTTTACTACATCAAAAAAAAAAACAAAACCACACAAGCATAGCATATCACTGGGAAATCAAAGGTATTTTGTATTTTTTATTCAATGTTCTCTAGAATTATGAAAACATTATTTCATATCATTAACAACTGTGTAATAAGTCTTGTAAATTAGATACTTACCAAAAGTATCAAGGATATCTGTAATTAAAACAAATTTACTTGGATAAAACTGGATTACAGTTGTATCTGAAAGAAGCTTAGAACACTGCAAGGGAAAAAAAAATAATTAGAGGACAATTCAATTTTGTGTTTTCACTCCCGACAGACTGGACCAAATAATATCTACAGATGGAAATGAAGAGCTATCCAGCAAAAAGCACAAGAATCTCCAACATAATGAATCATGCTATGTATTTTTCAGGTTATTCTTCATTTCCAGCAGAGTGCCACAGATCTGCTTTTCCTTTATACAGGGTAATCCATACTGCAGAATTTCAGCTGACCCTGCAGACCTGTGCATTCACTCAGACAAGACAAATTGTCTTCCAGAAACAGCATAAAAAGGCACTTTTCTAAAACACCTTTTTAAAGGGTATCATTCAGTTTCCTATCCTTGCCCTAAGCATCCATACGAAAGACAAAATTTGATGTAAACTAAGAAAATTTTTTAAAAGTTTAGCTAATGAGCTTTTAAACACATATTTACAGTTCCCATAACGATTTCTAACATTTTGGAAACAAGCCACTTGGTCCACAGTCAGCTCTAGGGAGGAATCTGATCAATCACCGCACCCGGGCACACAACGTGACTGAGGCACTTGGCCTACAATGACGGCTGGTGCAAAGTCACATCTGAAACGTACCAGTCAATTTAGTTCTAGCACTGCTGTATGCAAGTCCTGGTAGGAACAAGTCAATTTACCATATGAACTTAAAACACACAGTGAGGAATTAAGATATTTATAAAGTATTTAATCAAGCTATACCTTGTTTTCCAAGGTTATGCAAAAACTGCAGACTAAACTGAAGTCACAAACTTTGGCAGAAGTTTATTCACGAGAATCACCTTCTGCCTGCAGAAGCAAATGACTGAGGGGAGAGCGCTCCACCTCATCCCTGCGTGAGCCCAAAGTGTCTTCTCTGGTCTCTAGTTAAGACTGCCAAGTACAGCATTCTCTGCCATCTCTGTCCTTGCTTCAGTGGGATAAGTAAGTAAAGTGTAAGTTTTCACTGCATTCCAAAATCCATGAAGCAATCTGATATCCCACAACTGCTTTGTTAAAACAAGTAATTCATAACGTTTGAGCATATTTCAATGACAGGCACCCTTAGTCTCTTTGCATTATTATCAGGGAGTAACTCAGGAGCACACCAGAAAGACAGCTGAGTGCATTTGCATCTTGCAGCCAGGGCAAAATCGTCCCTGCTGCGTGGTCAGTGAGGCACCCCCACAGAAAGGGGATCGCTGGTGAGTGCCTCCACATCTCACAAACATGTACCACTGTTTTTAGAGCTCACACATAATCAACTTATTTCAGCTTACTCTGAGTAAGTAGCTTAGCTTATTCTGTCTTGACAAGTAAAGCATCTTGTGTAAAGGCACTTAGGAATTCACATGTAGCTACTGTGCTATAAATTCAGATCCTGCCTTACTAACCAGAACTCCTTCTGCACTCAAGCTCTTTAAAACTCTCACAGAAAGAATGAAGGTTCTGTCCCCATAGCCAACTAACTCATGTAATTCAATGATTAGTTCTGAAATCAAGATAGGTCTGGCATTCAAACTAAATGACTTTTTCCAGCTCAGCATACATTTCTGAAAATAATCAAAATATAAAAAGCCAAACTTACTCCTTCTATTGCAGACTGATGAGTATGTGACACTAATAGTGATGGACTACGTGTATAATCACAGCCTGACATGAAGCTACTGAGCTTTCTACGAGGATACAGGATTTTTTAAATTATGCAGTTTACTAAGAACCGGCAACAAGAAAAGTTCAGTCAGGTTTCTACCCTTTCCTGCTTTATAAAGTATAGAATGAACTACTAGTTACATTGAGATTCCTTTATGAAGGATTTTTGTGTTAATGTTAATTACCCAAACACCTATTTCATTCTTACCAGTCTTTCAATTAATGATGAGCATTTGCAGTACAAAATTCAAACACAAAGTAAACAATACAGAGAGAAGCACGTGCAATTTTGATACTTCTTTCCTAAAATGAAGTACTGAACCCCATCGTAGAAACAATGTTATTTCAAAAGCATTAGTGACTCCATTTGTAAAATAGTATTAAAAAGTATGAATGTGCACATTATCAGTGCATGTGAGACTCTGTATATACGTATTACTGCACTGTAAACAGTGCTTCCGTGTCCCTTTCTTCCTCCTCCAAAGACTCCTAATATTGTATTATCTTTCCTTAAAGTATTCAAATACTTCACAATGGCATGATTTCTTTTTCAGAATAATTTGCTGACTTCATCATATTACAGTAGAACATTAGCCACTTTAGGTCACGTATCATTTTCTGACTTCCCTTTATTTATATTTAATTTCTTTTATTGTCTTTGCCACAATTTAAGATGAAGTTGCTGCTAACAGTTTTCACAAGAGTATCCAGCATGAAAAAAAAATCCCAATTTTATAAAACCCCTCTTGATGACTATTAGCATTACGTCAGTTTTACAGCTTTTAAGGATGTCATTATCTCCTCTGTCCTCCGATGCACTCTGCCTGTGGCATCTTTTAAAGGCCAAGCCAAGCAAGAGAACATTTAATTGTCCCATTCCTCCCTGCACCCCCTCACAGCCCATCACCTCAGATGAGACGGAAGAAGAGGAAGACCGTGGAGAAAATTAAACAAACAAACAAGGAGTTTTCTGCACTTTACCTCTACCAGATCTGAATGGGGAACACTGGCAGTTCAAAAAGACATTATCATACTAGGGTAGGGAGGAAAAGAAAAGGAAGGGAAATTCCAAGTCCTAGAGAAGTTGTTATAAACGACTTTTATTATAATTTTCTTTAATCAGGTAAAAAGTACACATCTGTCTTTTGGCCACTCTTTTTAATGGAAATTCCACCCCACATACCCTAATCAAAATCCTCAGAACTGCCACTTGATGTCCTTAACAATTATGTCCACAGAGCACTAAGAGCTAATAATGAGCAGGCAGGCGGCAAGCTGCAATTACTACAAAAACATAACACTGACCTGAATGACTATTTTCAGAGCTTTTACTTTCTGATCAGAGGACCAAGCATCCTTTAAAGACTGGTTGAGTTCTTCAATTCGGTTCATGTAATCCTGCTGAGTCAAGTTCAACAGCTCTTTTTGTGACCCCTTGCAAGAAAACACAAATCTAATTAATACGAGAGGAAAGGAGGAGGAGAGGGAAGAAGAGGAAAGTGGAGATCCATTATTAGAGTCAGATCACTGAGGAAAAAAACAACTTATTAGAGAATTCTCTCAGTTTCCCATATTAACTTTGTAATGGTCTTCAGTAGATGTACCAGTGACATTAAAAAAAAAACACTTTAGGACAAATTCTGATCAATTTATTATCAAGCTGTATTACAGAACGGATTTCATAATACCTGAATATCTAGAAACAACCATAAGTGGAAACAATCATAGATGAAGAGAGAAAATGCAAATGCGGTTACAGTTTCACACAAGGCTACACCTTACCCTACAGTAAGGGATACTGTATTTTTCTACTCAAATAATCCAATTCTTTATTTGTGATACATAATTATTATAACTGTGCCTGTTCAGGCAAAAGGCAAGCTGAAATTAATTAAGAAGTTTCAAAACAACATCGTACAAAGCAAATTGTAGCGGTAACCTACAGATTCAGGTTTTAGGAAAGTAAGTTACAGAACACTTCATCCTGATTCAGAAAAATACTGCAGTTTGAGAATAATTTGAATACTCGGTGTTTCAACTAAACACGGAAATACAACATAATTATGTTCAGGTAGACAACATGTAGCTTCTGCAACAGACAAAATTATCCAATGTTCAGAATGTTGGGCTCCATGAAGTTTTATAGCAGCTGCAGACTATAAACAGTACCAATGTTAATCAACATTGGCAGATCAGGTGAATTTTTGGATCACAAATTCTAGTGATATAAGATACAGTGATTTGGCCTGAATTCTATAAAGATTGAACTTACAGTGGAGAATAGATTTTATCTAAATAATGCATAAGCACATGCAGATTCGGGACCTTCTTAAAAAGTTTCACAGCAGATTTTTATTTCGCCAGCTTATTTCACTTTTCAAACAGCAATATTAATTGGACCAAAACCTTTCTTACCTCTTCCAGATCATCCAGCTCTTCTAACCTAGTTCTCACTTTTTCAGAAACTGCTGAGCCAGTAGTTGTAGCTTTTCCTGTAAAGGGTTGTATGTTTTAGTTTCACCTGGACTTCAAAAGGGAAACAAACCGGACGGAGCTTGACAAACTCACACAACTAGTCAGCTTCTGTGACAGAAGCCAGGCAGTTTAATTAATTGGTAACTATTCCTTGAAGACAAACATTTAATCCTACCTACATCTGCTTTGTTTAAAAAGAAAAAAAAAAAAAAACATTCAAGATTTTCTTGCAAGCTTTGTTGGTACAGAGAGAATGACTGGATAGAACCATAGGATAATTTAGGTCAGAAAAGCACTCCAGACGTCTTTGGCCAACTCCACTCCTCAAAGCAGGTCCAACTTTGAAGTTTTAACAGGCTATCCAGTCTATTTAATGATATGCAAGGATAGAGACTTTATACCCTCTCCAGACATCCTATTCCAGCTCTTGACCATTCTCATTCCAAAAAAGTATTTCATTTTATTCAGAAGCTTAAATGCTGCATGTTTACTCATACATAAGAATTCTGATTTACTATGCAATCAGCTATGACTACATAGCTCAGAATTGCTTCACCGGAAAAAAGTGATGAAAAATTTAAAATCTGGTTATTTTTCAAACACTCAGCATACACAGTTGAAATCATTTCACTTTCACGTAAAAAAAAAAATAACTGAAAAGTTCCCATGTGACTTGTTTGCTTTCCCTTCCAGCAAGCAGAAGAGCTGATAAACGCGATCCTCAAAACATCATCAATACTCACTTTAAATGGAAAAAAGTTTTAAGCTACAGTGAAAAGCAGAGAATTGCTTTTCCTTCCTCAACACACAATCATGAATTGATTAGCCTACAGGAGCTCGAGACAAGGTGGTTTGTTGGTCTATTTTCAGTAATTGTTTTAAGTAAAAATCCAGATGACTTATTCACAAAAAAGCATAGATCCAAGCGTATATTGAAGGGTGGGAGGGTGTGCATGTGTGGAAACCACATTTCAGCTACTCCTGGTTACACATCTGTCACTTGTATCCTACTTCAAGCAAAAACTCTTACTGTTGGATATAGAGAAATTGTTTACCTTTTTCGGATCCCATGTACAGATTCTGTGAAGAAACAGAAAATGCAGACTTTTAGAAAACATGCTCTCGCTAGCATTCCAAGAATGCACAGGGTAGTAACATCGCTAAAGAAGCCTCTAATAATTTAGGAAGGAATATAAGTGTTGTGGTTTAACCCGGCCGGCAGCTGAACACCACACAGCCGTTCGCTCACCCTCCCCCCTCCCTCTCTGGGATGGGGGAGAGAAACGGGAAAGTGAAGCCTGTGGGTTGAGATAAAGACAGTTTATTTAAGAGAGAAAATAATAATAATAATAATAATAATAATAATAATATGTACAAACAAGTGATGCACAATGCAATTGCTCACCACCCGCTGACCGACGCCCAGCCCAACCCCGAGCAGCCGGCCCCCCACCCTGGCTAGCCACCCCTATATATTGTTCAGCATGACGTCAGATGGTATGGAATACCCCTTTGGCCAGTTTGGGTCAGCTGTCCTGGGTCTGTCCCCTCCCAGCTCTTGCTGCCCCCCCAGCCTGCCCGCTGGCAGGACAGAGCGAGGAGCTGAAAAGTCCTTGGCTTAGTGTAAGCACTGCTCTGCAGCAATTAAAACACCAGCATGTTATCAGCACTAATCCAAAACATAGCACTCTACCAGCTACTAGGAGGAAAAAAATAACTCTGTCCTAACTGAAACCAGGACAATAAGACAAGTTATTTCTATTGTTACGAAAAGACAAAGTGATGGCTCCTAATTATCAACAGACTTTTGGTCTGAACAACTAATTAGAAGTGGAAGCTTGTGGTACAACCTATTTACTACATTAGAACTGAAATTTCAGAGAATATTTACTCAGGACAAAACAGCAACATCCAAAATCCATTATAGGTCTAGTATAAATAAATAAAAGTGGAGAAGCTGCCACTTACAATAGAGAGCTTCTCAGTTGTTGTGTATCTAGCAAGGATTTCACCACGTTTGCTTGACCATGGTTCAAAGTCACTTCCTACTGCTGAGATGTCATCTTTATCTCGTTTCTTTCGTGTATTATCCTATGAGGAGAGAACAAGCGCAAATGTTAAATACAAATCTGGGAAAGAAGAAGACTGATGAAGGTCAGCTTGATGTTTCAAGTGCTTACTTATCATTTCACGAGTTACTACATTTAAAAAAATCCCTATTTAAATAAATATACATCAATGTAAATCCCTATTCATTGAAATATACATCAACATAACACAGTTGTATCAATTAATACAAGTTGTATTAATCCTTCCATTAGTACAGGATATTTTCTATTTACATTAAACGTCTGATTGGTGAGACAAATATATTTCATACAGGTTTGGCTTTGTCATTTTGCTCTTTCTATGTTGTTGAGATAACTATCCTACATTTTTAGGTATTACCATGGTAGCAGAAGTAATCACAGGATCTGCAGCTGCTGCAAATAATGACAAGGGATCAGTACCATCCAAAACACTGCTCAGTGGATCCATCATAGAACTCGAAGAAGAAGAGGAGGTAGATGAAGTACTTCCTTTCCGACTCATTTTCTTGGTCTTGGAATCAGTAACCTGGAAGAAAAGTTCAAAACCATTAAACAAAAAGTTTTTTCCTTTCCCCTCTTTTTTTCAGTAAATCAAAATATGGACTATACACGCTGGACTGTTGCAACAAAGCAAGGACCCACCTACAAGAAAGTCTTTGGAATCAGCATTGGCATTTAAATTGAAGCACCTCTTCCTTCCCCTGAATCTGGGAGCAGTCCTGTTACTTTTTTTCCCCATTCTTCTCAATTCTGTGTCTACAGAACTCTAAGAATATCAATTCTAAATTTCTTTCTAGTACCTCTCCAGTATTTTATTGGTTTCTTCCCTCTCCTTCAACCTCTTTCTTGCTATTCCATTTCCTCTGCCAGTCTGATCTTCCCTTTTCCTTCACAATACGCGAACCTTGAACACCAAATGCCTTTTTAAGGGCTTCATCTTATCCTCCCTACTGACCTTCAAGAGTAGAAGCTGCTGTCCATTTATCTTTCATTAGCGTATGACTATCATTGCTTTGAAGCTTTTTTTTTTGTACATCCGCATTTTTAAAAGCCTCTCATACATTAAAGTAGTGATAAATGTTTTAAAGCATACAGCTGACTGGAAGTTAACCCAAAACAAATCTTACATCAAGCAATTATGCAGGTTATTTGTAATGCAACAATTTGATTTCAAACTTATCCATTATTCAGCATTTAATGCAACCAAGAAAACCCACAAGTTGTGATACTATATTAGTCAGAAGGAGACCATTTTTGATACATAACAGGACCAGCAAATTTCTGTACAGGACAAACAACAGAATAAACCTTCATACATTTAAAATAAAAGGCAGCTAGTACCGCCACCAGTTTCAAAGCCTTTTGATTTTAAAGGAACAGAAGTCAGGGTGGAACACAATCAGTATTAATTTGCATTCATTTTCCAAACACACAAAACAAAACTCACTGTAATGGGTTTTAACGGATGGTAGTCACCAAAATCCAAGGGTACGGATTCCAGTCTGCACACATCAGATTCTGAAACATAGTTTCGTGATCTTGCATGCCTTAGAAAGCAAGATTAAAGGGTAAGTATATATGCATATAAATAATCACATACTTATGAACAGAGAAACAGCTCTTATGTCTACATAGATGCAGGCATGTTTACAAAAAAATGCATATTGAAAAGCATGTCAATGGATAAACTAGAATTTTCCTCTTTACTTACAGTTACATAAACTAAAAGTGACAAAATTTTACTTGCAACCATTCAATTGCATTCTACAGCTGTATTCTCTTCTGTTCCAATCAACACAAAAAGGGCAATTTAACCAAGCATATGACTGTGTGATAGGCTGATGGAGATTATTAAACACACCTTTTAAAATGAGCTGTCAGAGTGAAGGAAAAAGATAAGTGTGAAAACACAAGGGAAGAAATCTGAGCGATTGTGCACAGATATAACGAGGGCCTGCACAGATTAATTTGTGTAGCTGCAAAGCTCTTTCATGGGAAATCTATTTCCATCTGTTCTCTGTACTCATAATGAAAGTCAAAAAATAAAATGATGAGGAAAAAAACTATCAGTACTTGTATGCTTGCACTGTGGGCAGGCTCTTGTATAAAAAGCTTTGCCTTCGCTACAAAATTTAGTATGTCATTAAGTGAAATGAATCACAAAACCATAGGCACTTCAATTTTTATTTCTAATCTGAAATTAAGAGAGAATCATCTCCATTTCTAATTTAAAAATGACTTGATTCCAGAAATCAACATAAATAAGAGTATTGCAGTAAAATAATGTTGCCACTAGGAACTAACAGTAATACATTTTACCAATCACAGTTTAAGTACACTGCTCTTTTTTACAATTGACCATCCATCCTATTTTTAATTGCTCAAATATAAAATTATATTTTAAAAGGTTTTTAAAAGGTTTTTAGAGCACACTTCACAATGGCAGAAAAGGGGGAACCACAACTTCCCCGACTAGCACTGGTGACAACTTTAAAAGAGAACAAAGAGTTACACATGCTTTCTAATATCTCTTACAACACATCAGTATGTGAAATGAGTTCCTTTAACGTATGCAACAGTAGCACTGTTAAAACAGGGAACTGCAAACACAAGGTCACAAAAATACATAGGGCACCTGCTTTCCCCAAACAAATAACATCACAGCTACCACACGGTACCTTCCAGCAGCAATAGTTAAGAACTAACGCAGAAAGAGATCCAGGCAGTAACAACTGAAGTCTAAATATATATATATTTCAAAAGGTTTTCTCTGCATTCAACCTGCTACAATTCTTTGATTTCTTTTTAAGTTTTGAGATGTACGGCACAGTCAATCGTTCTTTCCTAGTTCATTCAGAATCTTCAGAAAGTTTATAGCATGCACTAAGGCCTTACGTAAGTAAAGCATCCATGAATAAAAACAGTAGATTCACAAAGAGGTCTTGAATCGGGCTCCTAACAAAAACAAAACACTTCCCCAACATAATGCACATCCTTCCCACAAAATCTAACACATACTGCTATTCCTACTCAGGTAAATGAGTAGGAATTTTCCTGTCCAGGTAAAGCTTGCTCTTACCTAGAGTTCTATGTAAAAACAGGACAAACAAGAAACTAAAAGAATTTGTCAACTGCGTGCATCATTCTTTACATGTGAATAGTCTCTGTAATTTACTCTTGTCCCACACTTCAATTATTCTCCTTGTTCACTTACTTCATGGGTTAATTAGCATTTGGGTGAACAATCTTTCCGACAAACTCTGGCTTCCTAATTACAGCATTGCTATTGCTCTATTACCGTTCTGTCAGTGTTTCCCATACCTCTCCTTTACTTATATTTCCACACCAACAGTAAAGAGAGACGCTGCTCACAGCTCCCCCTTGATGCATCATTCCCAGGCCAAAATCAGCTGTATTCCAACCACACCGTAAAGCATCACTGGGCACGCATACACGTCAAATACATGTGTGGGAATGAAGAAGAGCTGTTTACCCCATAAATAAGTCTTTAGAAATCACATCTACAATGTGATCAAGTGATCAACACAGCTTGTAATGGAACTAATACGAGTGAGGAGTTCAATCTCACTTTGCCACAATGCTTTAATGCTCCTCTAGCGAAAGCAGATTAAGCTTTCCTTTCTCAGCCACAGCAGCCCAGCCAGCTTCCAGGAGAAAACAAGACTCAGGCCAAGCCGGGGTTTCACTTGCAGTGCATACAGCAAGATATGCCCCTGCCTGCAGGTACTGTCCCCACAGCAGTTTTCAATCTTTTTCCACACAGGAGGATAACTGTGGTTGCCATCAACCTTGAACACCTGCCAGATGGCCAACCTCCTCCCAGCAAATGGTCCTTTTTCCTGGGACTGCTATTACCTTACCCCACAGGCTACTGGAGCTGTTTCAGCACCCAGACCGCCAGAAATCCAGCAGCTGCAGCCGTACCCGTTCCTTGCAGTTTCTGCAGGGTCACTATGGCACAATCTAAGGGCATACCAGCAATTCCAGCAGCCACCCAATGGGTTACAACTGTCTTACACCCTCAGATTTTCTTAGCTTAGCTACATAAATACAAGTTTTAAATTCACTGTGATGCAAAATACTTTATTATAAAAAGCATAGCTCTGACATTGTTGTAAAATTTCAACTGGCTTCATCAAGCTTTTAGTTACAAATTATTTCCACTTTATACTAAATGTACGTATTCACTTACGTTAATAACAAAAGAGTTAACTTTCAGCATGAATATATATACATAGGGGAAATTCATGTCAACCCAATAACTGCATATTACTTTTCTTGATTCTACATTAGGCTCAACTGCTAGTTTGCTCATGACTCTACTAAATCAGATGCATCAGGAAAGTAAGCCTTCCAGAAATAGTTTATTTGTAAAGAAAAATAAGTTTGGAGAAAAAGATAGCTACAAACATATTTTCCTTCACTCTGTCAGAGACAGATCCCCCTTTATCCTTCCTGGCCGTAACAACCACCAGTCCGTGTAAATGACTGTTTCCCACAAAGTGCAGCTTCCCCGTCGGGATGCTGTGCTCCTGTGGAAATGCTTCGTGTTGCTGCCTGGACTCTGCCTCTCCAGTGCGTGCCCACAACCACAGCGCCCACTCCCAGGGAGCTCGTGGAAGATAATTAATGGAAACTAAAGCTCTCGGCAACAAATTCAAATTCTCTCCACAGAAATCTTCACCTCACAGTACCCACCAAGGCGGCTCCGACTCCTGCCCTGCTGGGAATCAACAGCGACCTCCCCTGGGCACGGCGGGACTGAACCTCCGTTATCTCACCTGCCCCTTCCTCTTGGAGGGGCATCATAAAATGCAGTAGGATCACACCAAGCCAAAAAATGAACTGCTCTAAACTATTTTTCTTATTTACTTCGAGAAAACAATCAAAGAGGCCCGTAAAGGCTCTCAGCAGCCCGCTCCGTCAGCCACCGCCCCCTCAGCCGCCTTCCCCCCCGCCTCCCCCGGCAGCCTGAGGGGAGCCCGCGGCGCCACGACCCCAGGGGACGCCCCAGGATCCCCCGCCGCCGCCTCAGCTCCCTCAGGCCCAGCGGCCCCGAGCCCCGCCGGGTCTTGGCTTCCCGAGGGCTTCGCCCCTCACCGGGCCCCCCGTGCTCCTCTCACGGAGCCGCAGAGCCCGGTAGCCCCCTCAGGAGCCTCGGCCTCCAGCCCTGCCCGCCCCCGGCCCCCTCCCACAGGCTCACCAGGGGAAGGCGGCCATCTTGCCCCCCCGTCACGTGATGCCGCGGCCGGGCCGAGCCTTCCGCCATTTCCCGCCCCGCCCCATCCCGCGGCCCTGTCCTAATTAACGCGGCGATTTTCTTACCATTAGGGGGAAAACAAACGAATAGCACAGGTCTTTTGAAAGATTGCAGGTTTATTGTGCAATATGTTTAAGTAAAAAGCAAGACCAGTGAAAATGAAAGTAAAAAAATAAATACACTTCTGTAATGATATTACAGTCGCACACAAAATAAAAAGTCTGATAAATTAAATATGTATAAATAAAAAACACAGATCAAGTACAAAAAACAAATTCTGGCACTTGTCAAGAGAAAGGCCGCATGAAAGTTAATTAAAAACAAAGTTGTGCTACAAGGTCTCTTTACACACATTGGAAGCATGCTTAAAGTAAAAGGCTCAGGTGTGAAACCTGACCTGACGATAAGTATTCATTTTTACTCACACGCTAAACCTATCTTTATGTCAACATATTGCCTATGCTAGTAATAAATACAGTATATAAAACATCCTTTAAAAGCATCAGTCTCTAGCTCTGATATACCAACTGCAAGCTTTGCCACCTGCGGCACAGGTTACAAATGTCATTGTTTTTTCCCTTTGAGATGTTTTCCACTCCTATTTCTGGAGTTTCCAAACAAAGGAAATCAAAACATCAGTTTGATGACTACTGAGTAAGCAGGAAGCTTGTCTCAGGAATTTTTTGGATTACATCGGAAATTTTAAAGAGCCATAGAATTTATATGAAGGAGCAGGTTCTCCAGTGGCGTAAACTGTTACATTTACACCATTAGGGACGGCATCCCAAAGCTTTCAAATAAAAGCTACAGCACAGAGCCACTGAGCAGTGACATCTTCAAAGTATTTAGGAAGCATTTTGCCTTTTCTCCATAAACAATCTGATACGGCTTGGTACAAAACATTTGTTTTTAACATGTAACTACCTGCAGAGGACACACTTACTGATAGAGGTCACAAGTAGTGCCACAAGCGAGCCAATTCGTTCATCACTGTCGCTGAAGATAACTCTCTTCATCCTACTATTAATCCTCCTTTTTATATTTATTGTTTAACCCAAGAATATTTATCAGTCTTTTTTCTCCTTTATCAGTGTCCGCATGTTACAAAGCCTCCAAAGTTGCATTGTACTGATACTAGGAAGAAAACAAAATCTAACCCATTTCACATTTAAGTAATCAGTTCCCTAGTGCTACGGTAAAAGAGCAAAGAAGTAAGCACTGCAAAGACTTACCTCTGGTTTCTAACGTTAACATCCCATCACCAGTTCATTAAGAGAAAGAACTTATAGACTTCCACTCCCCTCATGTTGAAGAATAATATCCATCAGTATGACAACCAAGACAAAATATGAACATGATATTTCAGTTTTTGTTGTGTTTTTTTTAAAAAAATGAAAGACTGTTTTTCTTGGGTTTTGGTAGAGGTTTTTACCCACCCCCCCTGAAACCAGGAAACATGATTTCAGTACAAGGGCTGTCAGTGGTACAAGAGAAACAGCTCAGAAAAACTGCACTTGTCAAAAAGAAAACATAAGGCATATGAATTATTATTATAGACAATTGTGTGCAAGTCTGAAATGATAAAACAATTAAAATCTTGCCTTATAATGTTTTTGTTGAACATATACTTTTCTTAATCTTGGTTAAAATTATTTTTGTAACAAAGTGCCACAGACAGGAAGGAAAAAAAATCATAGGACTTCTAGCACGATGGTTTGATCTACCACGTGCATAACAGGGCAGTTTCGGTACAGTCTTTGCAAGTACATCTGTCTGTCCAGTAGTTAATCTGGGTCCGTATCTGTTCAACTCAGCAGACATCAAGTTAGGTAATCACATTTACACAAATACATCCAGAAAGGCTGCTGACAAATTCACTGACTGAAGAGCTCAGTTTTGTTTAAGGATTATTTTTTTGCTTATTTAACTGACTTAACTTTATGGTATGAAATTAAAAAAAAATATATGCATGACCTATTTATGGTGGCAACCATACACAGAAATTGCAATTTTAAGTCATATAAAAATTGTATGAGAGATACAAGAATTACAGAGTGTTAAGTCATGAATTAACTTAATGTTGCTTTATGGTCTTCTTTAAATAACATTATGAATCTTATGTGTACACAGTAGTATGGACATCTAATAAGTTTAACATGCAATTTTCCACAGTATTAGAGCTTTGCAAGCCCTTTATTACGTAAATATGATTGTATGAATACGTCATCATTTGGAAAAAAACAAAGTATGTTTATCACTTCTGAATATACATATAAATTTAGGGCATGAAATACTTGAATCAGTGCTGAGAATGCCATCATTAAAAAATAGCCTGTTTATCCCAGCGAGTGTTGTCGTCTTAAATTGTCACAACATTTGGCTTCTTTCTTTGGGTTCTTCCTGCATATGCTCCTAAAAACAAATTAGAAATATTACCATTTCATAGTTGATCTTAAATGCTTTTTGCAACAAGATTATCTAACAAATACAGCTGAAAGGACAAAATTTTTAAGCATTAGTATATATTCAGTGCCTACTTTGAAAACGACACTTTTCATAATGTTAGACTTGAAATGCCTTATGAACACGTAAGTAAAACAGGTTACTGAAACTACTTATAGGCCTGAAAGTAACATCAAGTTCTAGTTTTTCCTTCCTCAGAAATAGTTCCATTGTCTTTTCTGCTAATCTAAAACATCTACAACTATAATTCACAAGTTTTTAAAAGGTAAGTCTGTTTGTAACATTATCAAGACAGATTAAATATGATTAACTATTCCATGTACTACTTTTAAACAAATTATTACTTAAGAAATTACTATATAAAAGACAAATGTTTAAGACAACTCTTTTCCCACCTCCCATGTTAATAAACAGAGAGGTAGAGACAGAGCAAGAGTAATGCAAAGCATGGGAAGTTAACTTTGTAAGCTGATCTTAATATTTCTAATCATCTTCATTCTGGTTTCTAGTAATGTGGGCCTAAACTCTCTTCCTCAGACATTCACACACGACAACAGATCTCTCTTCTGTTGCATTTGTTCTTAATGCATAGCAACTGCCCCAAAGATGAATAATTTTCAGGTTCAGGAGAAAAGTGTGCATGAGCCAGAGGGAAGCAAGTGTAAGGCATAGGCAAAATGCCAAGTTTCACTCTGATAGTTTCTTCTCACAGATAGGCTCCTTTCCCATTTTGTAATCCAACTTTCTGTGAAAGCAGCTGCAAATGGGAAGAAGTTCTTGCTAAAACTGAGAAAGCTCCAGAACTGAGAAAGGGACACGAAGTAGCAGCCAAAACCAACATGCACCTGTGCTGCCACGACAGTGGCCTTGTGCATTACACAGAGGAAGGGACCAAATCTTGCACTCACCACACACCTTCACTGTAAAGACCCCACTTGCCAAAACCTCTTTGGTAGAATATTATAGGAATTGCTGATTTAAATTACTTTGCATTACTTGAATTAAATATTTTGCATCAGCCACACTCCTAATGCAGTTATTAGCTATCAGATACCTATAACTCTGCAGCAACTTAACTGTTAAGCATAAAGAGACTTCAATAAACTATTAAAAAATAATATATGCACCAGAGAATACTCAAATTGTTATAAAAGTGAACTGTCTTTTCAGGAGAACAGTTGTAGGTTTCCATATGTTGACAAACACAACCAGAAGTGCAGTATGAATAACTTCATCAGGCAAAGCCCTTATAATAAAAAGAAAGCTGCTTAAGAGTAAAAAGTAAAATAAAAATCTCTCCACATGTAACGAATTTCTAAATATATAGATATTTAGAAAGCCATATGGCAGTATGCATAGCACAATTATCTTCCAGTGATAAGGGTTTAGCACTGCAGGTTGCTAAAAAGAAGCACAATTCAGCATTCATTAGGTTCAGGCAGTTATTGAGAGTGTCCAGCAATGTGAGCAAACATTTACGTGAAAGCAGTGAAAGCTATATCACATGGTGCAGAACAGTGAAAATGGAAGACAGCTATGGAAAAGAAATAGTTACCAGGCGATTAAACAAATATGACAAAGTAAGTGCCAGTCTTTTTTTTAGGATTTTCAGTTACTCTTTGTCGGAGTCACAGTGGTTACTTACAGGTGCCCAAGAGCTACGTTCAGCACAGCGCAAAGCAGCTTTGGAAATGCCCCGAGACCTTACCACAGCAGGATCCCTCACACCTTAACACTGTTTCCCACTACACAAAAAGGCATTCTTTCTGGCCTAGCACTCGCCAGTGCTGTACTCTTCAGCTCACCTGTGATCCTGTATGACAAACAACCAGGCTGACAAGCATGATGCTTTAGTAGTGCTTGAACACTACCCTCGTAATTCTCCTTGTGTGCACTCCATGTTACATAAAAATCTCACAAACAGAAAATAAGCACATAGTTCTGAATCAGCCCACCTTTAATAATGTTTTATTATTAGGAAAAAAGTGGACATATTTCAAGTTAGTTTTCTCCCCCCACCTAATCCCTCCCTGTAAATGCCCTGCCTAGCACAGCTTGCAAGTTACTGACTGAGCATCTTTGCCCTATTAAAACGAAACAAACAAAAGGATGACTCTCCATAGATTTATTAGGTTCTCTCTTTAGTACAGACCTTTGGATTCAAGGAGTACACAACAAAAACTAAATTTAGGACCACCTATTAAATATCTTTGTGCTAGAAAAAGACAGCAATCAGAGTAGTATCGGAACTACAAAGTACTTTGTTGACAGAAGTTAAAAGAACAGTCAAAAGAATGGGGAAAAAAAAGTAGTTTGATGGCTACATCACTGTCTTCTTCTGAAGTTGTCTCACACCTAGCTTGAAAGCTTAAGTGACACCTGGAATATTCTACTAACCCTTCTTCCCTTTTGTCCATCTAACAAGCTGCGAGTTAGGGATTTAACTGTGAGATAGGGATGAACGAGGACAATAAACAAAATAGAAATATTATGGGTTAAGAGTTTGCAGACTTAGCATAGTTACATATATAAGTACGTCATTTATTTTCAAAATGACTTGAGATTATAGTTTCTCTATGGTGTCCCTCAGACAAAACTTGTTGCCTTACTACAGTTCACGTCCAAGAATCTCTCTTGAAAATAAACTTACTTCACTAAAACCAGATATATTCAACATACTGCCTAACTTTTCACTATTCAAATTAATCCATATATAAAGAAAACCACATTAAATATATTCAACTTAAGGTATTCTTCATTATGCAAAGTCAGGCAAATTTCTATCATGCCAAACATTCCTCATCTAGTAATTTCAGAATGCCTTTCTGCTACTCACATAGTATAAGGAGTCTAACCTGTTTAATACCAGTACTTCCAAGTGCTCTTTTATATACCACAGGAAATTATGTGACATCAAAACACTAAATTGAGGTTATATTGTGTAACCAGAACTAGACAGCATACAAGTGGTTAAATCATCTACTTCATGTTCGAAGTTCACTACAGAAGGCATTATACAGCTTTCCAGATAGTCAACAAACAGCAACAAAGAATGGCAATGAGAAATTTAGAGATGTATTCCGAAGGATTCCATTCATTGCCTGGTACTAACTGTCAGGACCTGGATAATTACAACTAAGATAGACATGGGGACTCAGCAGAGCAACACGCACTGTCAATGCAGGAGAGTGATAGAGAATATTTTAACTGCATGTCAGACTTAAATGTAAAAAACAGTGTAGATCATCACAGCCCAAGCATGACTTATATGAGACTGGGGAAGGCATCCAGATCCCAAATCAATGCTAAGCTTGATACTGACACCATCCTTTCATTACTACTCTTTACAACTTCTGTAATATTGTAACTGGAAGGGTTATTGATTGTTTCATCAAATTTGCAAATAGTAACTGCCACATGGTTACCTTTGCCTGCTACAGCTATATTGCTTATTTAATATTCTTCTATTTCAGAGAGATTATTCACAGTCTTTGATAATTTTGAGTGAAACTGAGTAACTGCATTGCTGCACCTTAGTGGTGACAACATTGCCAAGAGAATTGGTAACTGAAAAATAAAACAAACCAACCTTGGTTGGAATCTCATCATGTACTCCTCCCCCCATCCCCTTCATTTCCTTTGAAATTGAAATGCTAAAGATGTATATGCATAGTTTCTTATTAGCGTAAGCTCTTCTACAGCCACTTCTCTTGGCTTCACAAAGTACAAGGACAATCACTTCTGAGAAAACAGAACATTTGAACAATGCACACTCTGCACTGAAGTACAGAGATACTCCCTATAGCATTGCTCCAGGTCCACAGTAAATGCAGAATCTTCTTTCTAGGAAAGGTTTGATTCTTAATACACAACATTATTTCAGATCACCATGAGAAGGAGCTGAAATTCTACCACATTATAGTTTGACTTCTTCAGCCCAGAAGTTCCTAATTGTTTTATACTTGACTTGTGGAACTCTCCTTTGAGAGCAAAGTGCCATACAGATCTTAAACAGCTTTTAAAACTCCAAATCAACTAATCTGTTGATAAATGCAGGCTTGTCACTTAAAAAATTTGAAATCAGATTAAAAAATGGAAATTGCAAAAGATATTTCATAGTGTTTTATTCTCTTCATGCCTGAACAGGCTGAAAACAGAGAGGTCTGGCACTATTATCAAACCTTCTTATTAAAAAGGTAATCAACCAGTAATCTCTGTATGCAAGCTCAGGAAAACTCAATTTTTGGAGTATTATTTTTGTCTCATTAAGACTCACACAGTCTGTAAGATGCTATAGTAGAAACTTAAGTTTAAGCCTATGGAGACTAAACACCCACTGGCAAGTCTTCTGAAACTGTCCTGTCTTTGAAACAAAACCTGTCAAAAGGACAAGTTACACAGGTACAGAACTGCAACGACACAATCAATCCAACTCGTTTGACTGCTATTAGCCTCTCAAACAGTTACAGTGAATATATTTGGAAAAAAGTACTTAGCGTTGGGCACCTGGCAAGTGAAATCAAATGAGATGTGTAGTACATTCTATAACCCACAATTACAGAACTTCAGAGCGGATGGTTAAGGTACCAGTGCATGTCGGAAGAGACAGGTTAGATTTAAGACACAGCAAAGCAGGTGCACAAGAAAAGGAAAACAATATATCCCCCATCTATTTTTTCTTGATACTAATAACTTATTTACTATATGATCCAAGCACCAATTTTCTACACACCTGGAACAGCCTTGTTAGACACTCTGCTCTCTGAGGCCTTCTTTCTATTTTGCTCAACCCCCTTCATTGAGGTCTTAGGGGTTCTAATTAAATATAAAAGAGTTAATAAGTCACTTGCATCAATGTTGAAAGACTGTATCCAAAAATATAAAGACACTATCAGACTGTTTGGCATGAAATCACTTTTACACTGTCCCATATAGGCTCCTCCAGATGATCTTGGAGGTCTTTTCCAACCTTAATGATTCTATGCACACAACACCTATTGACATTATTAAAGCTTAAGAAGATACTTTACATAAGAAAACATCTCTCCAGAGAATTTTAAAACTCTGTTCAAGAAACTGATTCAGTTCAGATACTGTGGCATTACAGTCTATGTTTAAAAATACTTATATTTCATTAAGTGGAAGCAAAGCTTCATGGAATGAATGTTACAAATAGAAATGTCAGAACACGGTGTAAATGGAGACAATACACAAGAGTATGATAACACTAAGTATTTTCTCGCAGTACAAGGTAAAATAAAGCTTTAGCACTCTCAAAATACTGTAAGAATTATTTTGCCTTTGAACAACAGTTGCACCATTAAGTATAAATATTACTTAGAAATTACTGTGTTCTTTCACTTTGCATTTACTTTTAATGTTAGGCCAAGAACATGCTGTGTCCTTACCCTTGTCTGCAAAGCAATCTATGAACTGGGGCATTTTGTCCTTGATTTGGTTGAAGTACTCTGTTAAAACACAAACTTCTATTAGTGCTTTTTCCCCCTCTTAAAAAAATAAAATAAAATCTCACAAGGAATACTGAATTATGCATCATCTTTCACCCAGCAAGTTTCAGAATGGTTGGCAGGCTCTGACATGTGGGCAAAAGTGGTAGGAATTAAAATTCTAGAGTAAAAATACTACTTCTACTAGCTATTTAAAGCTAAGACATGCACATACTAAAGTAAAGCTTAAGAGATATTAATAGTATATCTGAGGGAGACCTTGAACCTGAACATAGAGAGTTAAAACTGTAAACAAATAATTTCTGAACTGACTTTGAAGAAAATAAAAAATACATATTTTCTAACTTTAGAAGTAATAACCCCTTTTCTCAGATCACACTAAATCCAATTTCATTAATGCCATAATACAGGCTAAAAATTAAGCTGATTTTCAACAAGCAACAAAAGATCAAAGACTAACTTTATAAGACAGTTCTTTAGAAGCATTGTAATAAGAGAAGTCTTCACTCACCGGCTTTCAGGACTTTTTTGTTTTATGATTATTTTTTTACTTGGCATTCCCATTTCTGAAGCCCTAAAGAAACAACAGCATTGAAGCATATTTAAGTTACAAAGTGATCACATACGTCTTAAACATAAATAGCAAGAGAGAAACAGCAACAGAATCTACATCTACATGTAATACTGCCAGAATAGTTCTATGGATTACTGCTTTTTATGTATGAGCAAGCGTAACACTTCAATTCTGTCCACTGTGTTACAGTAGACAGATAATGTCTGCCACCATCCCAAAAATACTCTTTGCCAGACATACTCTACCAAGTATCTCTATTGCTAGGCACTTTGGAAAGGTTGATAAAAAAACCTACAAAAACCAACCATAAATTGAGTGCACAGAGTTTATTTTGATCATCAGTGAAATATGCCCTAAATGCACAACCTGGAACAAACCTTTAGCCCATAGAGACAAGTCTCTCAAAAGTAAAATGGAACTGATACAAGTCATAACACATCATAAGCATGAAGCTTTTTTTATTCATTCTTCTTAGGAGAGATGTTGGTTTCCAAAGAATCTGTTTCTCCAAAAACTTATTTTTGCTATTTTCCACTCTTCCTATCCATCCTCTTGCACCCTCCACCCACCACAAAGGGAGAACTGCACATACTTCATGTACTTTTTCCTATCCAGAGATTTCTGCGTAGCTGTTGAAAGTGTTGCTCTCTCTCTTGGACTCTTTACTTTATCCTATAAAAGCAAAAACAATGAACAGCAACACTCATTAATGTTTTAATTGAGCTTAACCTCATATGACCTGTCCCTACATTAAAACAAACAAACAAAAATACTGATATATTTTAAATTTCTCTCTTTTCTGTACAAAGTTCACATTCAGGCTAAATTCAAGACTTTTATCTTCTTTAAAACCAAAGAATCTTCCTTATACTACCAGAATAAGAAGGCTTGTGTGGCATAACAAATTCTTGAAGTCTGAACTGGTTATCACTTTCATTATGCTTTTCACTGTTTATTATGTCTACACACTGCAAGTTTCAAGACAGGTATCTCCTACTGTGGTGATTTGTATTATTATTTTTTACTTTTAATAATTTTACTTACGCAAGCACAATTTAACAATTAAGATTTTAAACTTTTTTATGTTGTCAGGAAGTCTCTTAAAAACAAAATGATTCAGTATTTAAACTCTTAAAGAAAGAAAAAAAAAATAGTTTACATTGTCGTGTCTATAACCCACCATTTGCCTGAGCATTTTCTCTTTACGAACTTCACGATCATGACGCAGAATATTCATTCTCTCAGATGCCTCCATTGTAAAAAATATGTCATGGATGTCATACAGAGCAGCTCGCAGCTGGAAAGAATAATTTCATAAAATAGTTAGCTTCCCCATAGTTTTGATCATCAAACTACATTTAGACAAAACACTTTAAACGGTAATTTAGAAATAAATCCCTCTTAACGTGTCAGTAGAAAAATCTAATCTTTTCTTCACAGACTTAGCTTAAACTTTTTATTTTAAATAAAGCTACTGTGAAAGTTTCTGGTATTTATACTATCACACATGAACAACCAACTTCTTTTTACAAAAGCAGAAAGAAAAAAGTTTAAATTGTGTCACCTGAGCCATTACTCTTTCATGAAGGGATGCATCTTGTGCTGAAACACTTCCTCTTTTTAATGGGGCTTCAGACTGAAAGTTCCTTATGAACTCCATAGTATCCTGGGGAAGAAGGGGAAATGAGATTAAGCACCAAGCGTAACACTTAAGGAATTATCACAAACTGTATGTGTAGTGCTGGTTGTCTTTTATTTGGACCTTATGACAGTAGGCAATGCAGCACTCGAACAAAATGACATATTACTAAATTATTCTGAAAGCAGAAGATGCATGATTTCAACTGTCAGTTGACAATAGGGGAGAAAGAAAGATAAAAAGAACATAGTCAACAGGAGGAGAAGCCACACAATTAAAAATGTGGATCTTACTTTTACAGTTTGTTTAAGATGTTTCAGTTTTTCTGTCTGCAGGAGTCTACGAGTAAGAAATCCCTTTGCCACAGCAGTTATCTTACTGAACTTCATTTGTATCTCTGGACTGAAAACCTTAAAAGAAAAATGGCATTTTCTAAACATTGAATAAACAAAGCAGAAGTTAAGAATTAATTCTCAAGTAACATCAGTTACTTAAGTTTTGAAGTAAGAAACAAGCTGTTAAGGGTAAAAAGGTGTGGCTACACCAGAAGAACCCACCACAGTATTAATTTAGCAGAAGCAATATACTGTTATATGATTATTTTGCATATATGAATAGCAAGAAAAATATGCTACACAGTTGTCCCATGTAATTTAAGTCAATATAGGAAGGGATACCAAACTTTTCAGTGAAATTTATTACTACACAGCTATTACAGAATTGCCAGCATCTTACAAAAACTAAAGGGCTTTTTAAGTTATACATAAATCTTTTTCCTTACCTGAGTCCACCTAGTTTTGATCCTGTTACTTGGCCTAGATACTGAGGTTTTTATAACTCCACCACCCGATGGTCCCCAGAGGTAGAATGAAGTTTCACTTGTTGAAGTGAAGGTGTTAGGTGTTGTAGTATGAGCAAAACCTGCACGCAAAGCACAGTGTACCATTTAACATGCAGATTTCTGTCCATAAAGTAATAAAAAATGCACGCAAATACACACAGAGCTCTAAATACAAAAACAGACGCAATCATTATACTTAAGAACAAACATAAGACAGCACTCCTTAAAAATAACTAATCAAGAAGAAAAATCAATCACACAAATTTTTAACTCAGACTGCAGTCAGGAAGTCTTTTTGGATAGAACAGAGAGGTTCCCAGTGCTGTTAGCTATTCTTATTCAAATTGTGGACTATAATACTTACAGACTGGGAGAAAAAGTATCTGTATGCTACAGCATGAAAAAGGAATCACTCACATAAGATTAAAGTTGCTACACAAAATCCTATCCATAAAGCATCTCAAAGAAAGTGGTTTTGAAGTGTTTAATGCTGCTAACATGGAACCTAAAGATGAATATTAAACAATCCTAATCATGTAGTTCAGCAATTTTACTCTCAAAGTTCGTTTGCTCTTCGCCTGTTAAAATATCAGATTTCCATCTGTGTTTGTGAAGTGCACAATAAAACAGAGAAGAAACAGAACACAGCTCAGAAGTAGCAACTTTGTTTACAAGGTCAATTACAGGCAAGAAGCAATCTGAAAATTTGATTCATTTCAGGGCAAAATTAGATAAACCAATGAAAAAAAAAACAGAAACATTTCATAACACACTGGAACAGGCAAGACATGCCATTGACTACTGCTGATATCCGTACAGAAAAGACCCCCTGGTAGAGCCCTTCTAATCCTCCCACACAAACAAGAGCACTAGCCCACAACTACGTGGCATTAGGATGAATGTTCTGTGACACGATGCAAATTCACATCCTCATTCTTGACCAGATCAATTTACTTTTAACTTGCCGTACTCAAATATTCCCCTTAACAACTCTATGCAGATGCAACACCTGGAGCAGTACAAGAATGGCTGAAATTGCCACCCAGACAAACATGCAGAAGAAAATTTGTTTTACATGTGCTGTCAGCAGCTGAAGGCAGCAGCCATTGGTCAGGATATGCTGACAAGAGGCCTGAACAGGAGCCTGGCTTCTACCAGTACAATGGGCAGTTGTTCCAGATAAGCATCGTAGAGTAAAACATAGTACGGTATTTAATTATATTTAAGTTTTACCAATGCTGGTTGAGTTTGTGTTATGTACTGTCTCCAGCTGAGACTGCATGCTTTCCAGTAAGCCACTTTCACTTTTTCTCCACTCCAACTCCATCCTACTGTTAATGTTCACTTTGGAAATTTCTATTTCTGTTGTAGCAACCTTCTTTCCCTTCAGCTTTCTCTCCTGTTCTTCTAGTTCCTACAAAAGAAAGAATGAACTGTAAGACTAGTTTTCTAAGACTGCAAATCAACAGTATATACATTTTAAAAGGCACTGCTTCTTGACAAATTTCAACACATGACTGTAGCTTGGAATTTTTCCTTTTTTTTTTTTCTTTACCTTCTGCAGTTTCTCCTGTTCTCTCTCTTGTTCAGCTATCAGAATCGACAGTTGTTGTGCATGCTGTTCTTCTAGCCTCTTCCTCATTTCTTCAAAGGCCAACATTTTAGTTTTTAAAATCTCTTCTGGGAAGATATATACAATACAAAGAAACAAGCATTAAACATTTTCTATGTCATCTTTGCCACAAACATACATGCTTTAACAGAAGTAATTTGCACCATCAGTAAAAAGCATGACATCTTTCGCATAAAGCTGCCACTATGTATTGCAAGAACCTTGATATCAAGCTGCCACTATGTATTACAAAGAACTTTATCAGTTACTGCAGTCCTTCAGAATATTTGCATGTTCATATTTGCAGGATAAGCATGTGGATTGAACAGCAGTAGCACCAACTGAGCCTATATTAAAACACAGATGCAAAAAAACTAGTTCTGAGAAGAGTATAGCTACACTCGAGTTAAAAAAATAGTTACGCCACTTTGGCTTGATGTGTTAGAGACACACACAAATGTAAAAGTCTTGAAGTGGAAGAAAATACCTATACAATACTTTGAAACCTGCCTTTCAAAAGGTATTTTCTTTTCATTTACATGGGATATTTTAGTAGGCATTTTTTTAGTAGGCATTTTAGCTGACCCTTCCTCAAATTATTTAATCAAGTATTTGTTACAAATAGGTGTTACAAGACTTTTGACTCCAATCTACTCCTAAATCAGCAATGACTCCATTCTGTAGCAGTTAGGAAAAGCTCAGGTAGCTAACTGAATTTCAGAATTTGTCATTAATTAAAAACCAGAGAAATAACAAGATTAAAAAAACAGAGAAATAGATTACTGAAGAAAGGTAACTGACAATCAAACTTCTGTCTTTTGATATATACATACTTTAAACCACCACCAACTACATTATAACATTTTCAATTATCATTGTTTCTTCATAAAAAAATCTCTGAACTGAGAAGTAAGTTGAAGGAAAACCCCTCAACTACAGGAAATCTTTTACCTTTTACTATACTTGGATCAGGGGCTGCATTCTTGGTAACGTAAACTGATCCTAGAGAATATTTCTGTTCTTGCAACCACTGCTTTTCTTGTTCTTCCATTCCATCTGTTACTGCACAGGAACTGTTTTCTTTTTGACAATTGTCAATGTCCAAATCAAGCCTACGTTTTACCTTTTCAAAGGTATTTTCCAGAAACTGCTCATTTGCTGGGGAAACACTTGGCGTATCCATCTGCTGACGCATATTCTTGCCCTGTGTTAGCAGCGGGGATGGGTTTTCTACATCGTAAGATTTATTGAGTTCCACTGGAGAATTACATTTAGTATTTTCAAGCAAACTAGACGGCTTGGTTTCATGCACCGCTAGGAGCTTCTGTGTTACTGTAGACTGACTGATGGTAAATGGCTCATTCAGTTTTGGAGCTGCAGTATTAGCAGCAGTCTCTCCTTTATATGGTCCCCTGCTGTCCATCGCCACCTGTCCTTCCACTGTAGCAGACAATGACCCCTTGCTTTCCAAGTGCCCAAAGGAATGTCGATTTGGTTTGCCAACCACCAACCCATCACAGGGAGCTGCTGAATTTCTGATGACACCTGGAACTCTGCTAGGGCAAAGCATAGAGAAGTCCACCATGAACTTTGGCACTGATTCAGACACATTATTTTTATCAGCAATATCTTGCATGATTAAATCCATTGCTCTACCCTTGCCTTTAGGGCTCAATTCATAAGCATTCACAGGATTGTTTATAACTATGTGTCCCATCGATAGAGGTCTTGGGCGCCTTCGGTGCATTTTAGGACTCATGCTTGGCTCTGGGCTTGGCAATTTGGTATACGATCCCATGAGGCTCCTGACAATGCTACTGTCACGATCAACCGCAGAAGTATTTTTTAATTCTTCATCTGAATCTGAATCCACTAGAGGGGGTGTTCCAACTCTCATAGGAATGTCCACTTTAGAAAAACTGGATAAAGTTGACATACTTGTGTTATTGGTATGAGCAGAGGTACCTTGGAGAAGGCTATTTGATTTATTAAGACTGGGCTTATCAAGCGGCACAGCAGTGGAATTTCTGCCTGCAAGCTTTGCTCGCTCTTTCACAGAATCAGTTGTTTTAACTGCATCATTTTCTTTGTCTGAATGACTTTCACTCATACTCCTCTTTGAATTACTTTTTGAGCCACGCCTTGTTTGCTCTTTCTCTACATACTCCCTGGATTTTTTCAGCAGGTTCTGAAGGCTCATTACATATGGATCTTGGACTTCCTTGTCAGATGATGGCACTGCTGCTCCCTCTTGCTTTTGCAAAACATGTGATGCAAGCTTACTATGCGTGCTGTCAGGAGATGCAGCCCTTGGACAAGGTATGTCTTTGGAGAAGCAACTCTCGCTTTGCTTTGAAAAAACATTCTCTTCTGCCGCTTGAACTACTTCTGTCACATTTGATGTCACTTGCCCCACCGTATCTGATGACACAAGTTCTGGAGTCTTTTCAAGCTCTGAGGGACCATGCTGTTTAGGAGAACATGGCAAATTGGCATCAGATGGAGCTGTGATGTCAGTCAAAGCTTTTGAGTCTGAAGCAGGGCACGTATTCTCACCCTCCCATGTGTTCACGTCACTTGCACTAGATCCCTTCCTGATCTGCAAATAAAAATTGAAAAATATCACATATTTTGGATTAAATCTGATTTTCAAATTAATGCAAACTTCATCTGCACTTAAAAGAGAATGCTATGACCTTAAAACCCATAACAATTTTCAGTTTGAGTATTGCAAGTTTCCTTCAAATTACTTACAATATAGAGCTCCATGCAATGAGAAAAAGGTTACTGGAATTAAAATATAAATGTGGATAATGGTCCATTTAGAATTTTTAGTGATACAAAATATCTGAACACAAAGATGCTTTTTTCTTCACACAGTAATTTGGATACATTCAAACAATTTTATGACTTCAAATTATATTGCAAGATTCCTGTTAAAATATGAAATCATGTTCATATTAAACAAGAAATGTAATTGAAAAAATTCAACATCAAATGTAATTAACTTACAGACAGCTAAGAACAAATCATAATAATTCCTAAATATAATAGAAGTATACTTTTTTTTTAAATTTCTTTACTAATCCAGAGACATGAAATATAACTTTTCAAGTACTTGTAAAAACAATTTAGTTACTTTTCATGCATTATGTAGCTTCTCTTTTATATAAGTGAAAATTACATGGTACTTCCAACCAGCATTTGATTAAAAGGATTTCCACACTAAAATACAGGTTATCCTATATGTTGCAACTCAATTATCAAGGGGACATCCTTGGGAAAAAAAAAAAAAAAAAAAAAAAAAGCTAAGGTTTCTATACTGAATGTAAGTTCCTGGTCTGCTCTTCAAATCCCAAGTCAGGTGACTGTTGCCATGTGTGCTCCAGTAAACACTACGAGCTCAGTAACTTAGAGGTTTCACCTGAGTAACTCAACACACTCAGAATTAACTGTACCCATTCAATCAGAAGGTTAATTCAAAGGCTGTATTATAGCTGTGTTACAAAGACAAATAATACTGCTTGATTAGATGTATTTAATTTTCTTTTCAGTTAAAACCCTACTGAATTCATCACCGAAGAACCAAAGAAAAAGAATAGTTGCAGTAAAATTACAAAGCGTCCAACAGAATTACAAGTTGTTTCAAAGGTAATTTTACTTCTGTAATCATAAAATTGTATATGTATATATACACATATTTTTCTGATTAAACTACAGGTTTGCAAATAAAACAAGCCAGTTGCTGTAACAACAGTAGTTTTGTTTGTTTGCTTTTACAATCTAGTTGCTTGAGAGTTACAAAAGCAACGGTCAGTCAGTGTGATCTGCCTTTTGCATACACCAAAACAAGCAGTGAAGAGCAAATCCCATACATTACAATGAATGTAGAGACTACTGCTAAATAATCAATCATCTCGTCATGCAGCACAAAGAGTAGCAAATGCTGGTTCTTGAGAGTTAACTGCTATTAATGTCACTAGTGAATACCTAAATCCCAGCCCTTTCTCAAAGCTTATATAAGGGGATGTTTCCTCTAAAGCTATAAGAACAGCTTGAACACTACCTGAACATTTTCTAGAATCTCCTGAACACGATTCAATAAAGCTCTTTTCTTGGAGTTCTGTCTCCAGGTCTCTAGATCCAGTGCTTTCTGTTTATACTGCTCTATTTCCTTTTTCTTTTCAAAGTTCAGCTGCAAAACAGAGTTTAAGAAACATAGTTTATATTACTAAATGCACATTACAATACAGAATTATAAAAATAAATTAAAACCACAGAAACAAGAAAAACAACCACCTAAGCTATTTTGCAGACACTTTAAATGCCAATTTCTTTTTAACTAATTACACTTTTTTATGCAGTTGCAAAAAATGTCTTTTTTTGGCATACATGCTAATGAACATGAATTTAAAAGATAGCTTATAATTATTTTTTTATGAGCATTACATGCTGCAATGCCAACTTCAAATGACACAGGAGTCAGACTGCAGGAGAGGTCTTTCCCAGTTCTCCAGGGAGATGGGAGGTTTTGGCAGCCCTATGACCAACATTCCTACCTGCACTCAATCTATTAAGCTCTGTGAAGGACTATCTTGCACTTGCCCTCTGAACCAGTGGTGAATTTCACAATGAGACAGAAAAACGGAGATGTAAGCTAGCAATTTTCTGGATCCTTTCAAAAACCTGTATCAGAAAATCTTCCAAGTTGCTACTTCAGAATATGTAGTTTGGATAAAACTAAATTTACAAAATTTCATCTGTAAAAAGTGGTTTCACAAAGTTTTACAAAATTAAATACTGTCTAGCCAAATTATACGTTTCTTCTATGAAACTTAAAAAATGGACCCGTTTATAAATGAAAAATATTACAATATGCTCTTTTAGTCTCCAATGTATATCTGCATCACAACTTTTGGAGATCATTTTCAGACACTCTCCATTTGTAATTCCCATCACTGAAACAAGGAAGTCAGTTGCATTATTACACAAACTACCAACAGCTTTCTGCTTGGCTCTGTTTAAATTAAGAATAGAATAGCTTAACGTAATTCATGAGCCTATAAAATACATAAGAGGAAGGTGCACATATATGAAAAAAAAGAAGTATAATTAAAAGCTTTTTTAACAACCTCAGTATTTCCTATTCCCACTGTCACATTATTATTTTTGGACAATTTTGAACAAACACAGAGTATTCAGTATTTGGAATGTCAATATATTAAAATAAAGTTAAGCCCAGCAGTAGCATTTACCTATTTAATACCTCCAACATTTTCACTCTTCTTGTGAAGATTTAAAAAAAAAAAGTAGAATCAAGAAATGAGAGCAGTCCTTGAAACAAACAATCAAAAATACCAACCAACTGAAAAAAAATCTTACCCCTTTACCTTGTAAAAATAAAGCTAGGAATGCTTAGATTACACTAAGCAGCAGGTCAGATAATACCTTAAAACAGAATCTTACCTTCAGAAGCATCACTACACACATATCAAAGCACATGTAACACACCAGAGAAGAAGGGAAGGGAAGGGAAGGGAAGGGAAGGGAAGGGAAGGGAAGGGAAGGGAAGGGAAGCCTTACCAGGGGTGAAAGCACAGGAACTCCATGAAACTGAATGAAGGAGATATTTTTGTGCTGAACAATGAAAGAGGTTTCTGCCTTCATTGCCTCTCCTTGGATTCTGGTAAAATGCTTCTTACAGAATATTTCATAGTCCTCCATTTTCATCTAACTAAACAGCACAGAGCAGTAAAATTAAGCTACTGTACCTCAAAGGCCATGAATAGGAATCAACAACACAACTATTTTAAGTTTTTATGTCTGTATCACTAACTGTATCTGGGAAACAAATGATACTTTAGAAATGTCACTTGATCTTTTTCCTGCCATTAAGAAAAGCAGCAAAGCTAATTTGCTTTTAAGATCTGCATATGAGTGAAAAAACACGTTCAATCGCAGATACATCGATGAGACAACAAGCACTGAGATAACACGGACATATACAATTATATGTGCTACAGGTAATCTTAAAAACTTCCATCAAAGACTAAACCTTTAAGGCCTCCCATTATGACCAGTTACTACCCATCAGCCGTTTAAAAGAGAAATTGCAGCTAAATTAAAATAATATGAATATTAAGTCAATATTAAGGCAAGACAAGCCTCGATATTCAGAGGGCTGACAGGAAGGTAGCTCACCCCACGACCCTCCTCCTTCACATGTCCCTGTAGCAACGCAGACCAGCCCTGCCACAGAAAAACCAAACCAACCACCACTGCCCGGCTTCCTCAGGAGGCCCTGCCGGCGCTTCGTTCCCCTCGGCCCGTTTCTGCCTCCCTCTCCGAGCCCCCCCGGTCCCGGTCCCGCTGCCCCCCGCCGCCGCGGCCTGCCCGGTAACGCGCCGCGGCCGCTGCCCCTCACAGCCACCGCCCGTCCCGGCACTACAACTCCCAGCGTGCTCCGCGCCCGCCGTCTTCCCTCCGGGCGGGAGGGGAGCGAGGGCCGGCGGCTGCCGGGCGGTGACGGGGACGCACCGCGAGGGCAGGCGGTGACAAGGCGGGCAGGGGGACGGCTCGCACCGCGCTCCGGGGCGCTGCAGCCCCGCAGCCCTCGGGCACGGCAGCCGCTTGGGGTGGGGGAAGCGCCTGGATCCCAGCAAGCACCGCGAGATGTGAAAGCGGCACCTTCGCCACTGCTGTCACGCTCAATATTGTGTTTTGTTTTTTAAGTCTTCATCTTTAATCTTAAAAATGCCACCGTTTATCAAAATATTTTAAAATATGCAAGATGTTCAGTTATTTGTTGTGTGTCTGTGTGTACACGTCTGATTCTCCTTTGTGTACAGCTGGCACAAGCACAAAGCCACAGACAGAAAGAGCACCTGAGATGCTCAGAGCCAGCTGGGACACCGTGTGACAGGCATTGGCATTAGTTGATTAGAATCCAGTTCAGAAGCTTCCCTGGTACCTGTTCCACCTCTGTTTGGAAAGTGTTCTTCACTACAGAGCGAGTTTCTCACATCCTACCCCAAGTCCTTATTTACGTCAAGACAAACTGCTGTCTCCTCTGCCTTTCTTATCCCAGGCCAGACAAGCCCCTTTTCTTTACCCTTCACCCCATTTCTTTACCCTTCACCCCTTTCCGTATCTCGTTGCTCTGATGATTTTGGCTTTTGGCCTCTCATAGGATTAGGGCTCGCTCTGGGTGGAAGCAGGCAGCTGGCTGGGAATACAGTAATTGGAACATAATTATCAACGTTACGCTCCCAGTTAGCTGACAGGACAAACCAGACACGCAGACCTCCAGTAAACCCCTGCGGAGCAGCACCTTTCCCCCAGCCGCCCCCGTTCGTTTATTTATTTGCAATTTCCCCCAAGACACGCCTGCACCGCCCCATGTCTCTCGCAGCGCCCCCTAACCGCCACCGCCGGGCCTCCCAGCCCGGGCCCGCCCCGGCTCCGCACCGCCTTCTCACGGCGCCGCCGCCATCGCCCCGGCCCTGAGGTGAGGCGGCGGGGCCCGGGGCTGTGCTCTCCCCGCGACGCCGCCATGTTGTGCCGCGGGGACGGGCTGCTGGGCTCCCTCACGGCGCTGCTGGTGGCGCTGCTGGTGCTGAGCCGCAGCCCGGCGCTGTCGTGCTTGCTGCCGGCCGGCCTCTACCTGCTGCTGCACCTCTGCAGCCTGGAGCCCGCCGCCCCGCAGAGCGCCCAGCGCGTCCTCAAGCCCCGCGGCGCCGCCGCCCGCATCGCCCACCGCGGCGGGGCGCACGACGCTCCCGAGAACACGCTGGCGGCCATCCGACAGGTCAGCGCCGCCTCTCCGAGCCCTGCCCGGGGTCCTCGGGGGTCCCGGGGTGCGTTTGGTACCGGGCAGGTCGGGAGCGAAGCGGTCGGGGCGCACCGGGGCTGTGGGGAGCCCGGCGCTGCCCCGTGGGGTGGGTGGGAGGCTGGAGTCGGGGCAGGAGCACAGCCCTCTGGGTTGGGGTAAGGTGTTGTCATCAGGTGTGCTGTCCCGAGTCTTAGTAAAATATCTGAACAGGACGCGTTTGCTGCCCTGCTTTTTTAGAAGGTAACACAACTTAAGGAGTCAGAGTTACTGGGCCAGAAGGAGAGAGCAGGATTTTTTTTTTCTGCATTTTATCCTGAAACAGTCCCAATCCTGACGTTATCACTTTGTCTGTAACATAGATCACATCCGTTCAGCTGATCAACGAATGCTTCTCACAGTAACTTGGGTAAAACCTACCTTGTTCTGCAGATCAGGCTTGCTGAAAAGAACATCAGTAGTTTATTACTTTTTAACAGAACACGAATTATACCTGTGCCTATGTTGATTCTCCTCTGTTGTCTAAGTGGTTTCCTCCTTCTCTCTTTTTAAGGCAGCTGAGAATGGAGCAACAGGTGTTGAGCTGGATCTTGAATTTACCGCGGATGGTGTTCCTATTCTAATGCATGATGAAACAGTAGACAGAACAACGGATGGCTCTGGCAGACTGCGTGACTTGACTTTTGATGAAATTAGGAAGCTTAATCCATCTGCAAAACATAGGCTATGGTAAATGAAATATTGCTATTCTGAAACTGTTGTTTCAGCAGTAAAAATCCTTGATAACCAAAATGATAGCTTTGATCAGTTTTTTTTTTTTTTTTTGTAAATTTAAAACTTAGACTCCTGTATGTTACTTTTCATTTGATTTTAGAGGCATATGAGACTGTCTCCTTACCCATCTTTGCAATAGGAGCAGTGAAGCAGAGTCAAGATAACTTGGTTTCAAGGAGAAAATCTACTGGCATCTAATTGTTTTCTGTACATCAGCTTCCCCTAAAGTGACTGCAGAACGCTAAAGAGACTGGGATTTTCATTATCTGTCAATCTTGGCTTCAGTAATTACTTCTGAAATTCTATTCACATATATTTCTAGACTGGTTGTGCTTTGGGGAATTTCTGATTTTAGAATTTGTAAGCATTGGGATTATACAGCTGGAAAGGAGTTATCAGACCGGGTAGTCTCAGACAGGACTGGTGACCTCACTTACTGATTTAAGTCCCTTCCAGTAGTAGGGAGGGAAAATTGTATGTTACTACTAACCTTTGATAACAATACAACTTCTACAGTCTTATAAGTGAATCCATTTTAGAGTACAAACTTTTATTGCGTGCTCCTTGTGTTTCTGATACACTGCATTTAGTGTACTGTCTGTACAGTCTCTTATAAATGTATAACCAAGGAGCTTGTGGTACAAGTAGCATCTTCCCAGTCTGTTACTGGAACGGTGGCCACCTGGGCAGCACAGTGAGAACTTCCACACAGGCCGTTACTGCTGATCAGCAGTTGCTCACTGTCACCCTATTGGGAATAATTTATCGATGTGTGAATCACATTTATTGGTGTGTCCTACATCCTCAGCTTGTCTGGCATATTCTGCCAGGATCTACATTTCTGTCTCAGGGCTGGGGAGCACAGTCAAAGCAGGGTGAAGTCTGTGGATAGGTGGTCAACAGTGGGGATTGAATGCATATCTATTGTAGTTGAGACAGGAGGTGACGAACTGAGATTAGTGTTTCAGTGTGGGACACATCATATTAGACCTTGAATTTGGAAGGTTTTAATTGTCTAGTGGGTTTCTGAGGGGAGAAGAGGCATGCCCGTATCCTTGTACATTTACAGCCTTTCACTGAATGAGAGAGCTGCTGCTGCTATTGCTAATGGTGCTTGATTCCACCCCTAATCCTGGGGTATCAGCTCGCTGGGTTTAGGAATCCCTAGGAAACAGTTCCTTGTAGTTGGGGATGTATGTGTGGGTGTGCACGTCCATGGGTATCTTGACAGCATTCCAGTGAGGAGTTCTCTGTTCCTACAGGAGCAAATTCCAGGGTGAAAAGGTACCAACTCTGAGAGAAGCTGTTGTGGAGTCTATGCATCACAACCTTACCATCTACTTCGATGTCAAAGGCCATGCAAATCAGGTACTGCTAGCTGTATTATATATACACTGTACAAAGACACCTTCTTTCACCCTTGCTTTGTTTTTTTACCCTTTTCTGTTGATAAGCTGATATCTGTGGTACAGTCCTCTCTAACATGAGTGAAACTGGGTCTGCTACTTATGTAATGCAAAATGGGCCTGTCAAAACCAAAGATAATGTGTTCCCTCAGCCCATTCCTTTGACCGAGGAAGTGGCAACTTAAAATTAGAATGTGACTTGTGAGTGTCAAGTTTAGCTCACATCACCACCACACAACAAAGCAAAGCAAATTCCCTGACTGTGCAGAGGGGACCTGGTGTCTCATCTTCCGCTTCCAACTGGGGATCTCAATTGTCTGTAATTTGCATTACTGAGGGAGATACAGGTGATGAATCACTACCATTTTATGCAAGTTGAACTAGATGATTTATCATTACAATTTATGCAAGTTGAACTAGATGATCTTTGAAGGCCTCTTCCAACTGAATATTTTATTCTAAGTTAAAATTATTTTTTATTCTAGAATAGAAAAATATGTAAATAAATTCATTTTTGCCCTTGAACAAAAGCTTAGGTAGTACTTCAGAATGTTTTCTGCAATATATTTAAGGGTATTTCAGACACTAGAACAATGAGTGGCATTCTTAAACAGAGTCATAAAAAGGACTTCTGTTAAAAAAAACAAACCGGCATTTGTGTGATAATGCTATGAGCAAGATACTGTTTTTCTCCCCCCTTTCCATTTCAATCTTGCTACACAAAACAGGAAAGTATTTTAAAGGGGATTATTCTAAAATGATTTTGCTGTTTAAAGTAAATATATGTGTCTGTATAAATATAATGTCTGTGTGTATCTCTAATTGGCAGGCAGTTGATGCCCTAAAACAACTCTACCTGGAATTTCCTCGTTTGTATAACAGCAGCATAGTCTGTTCTTTCATGCCAGATGTTGTTTATAAGGTGATGTTTCCTCAAAGTTTATTTTGGATTTTTTTAATTCTATCTGGGAATTTCAGTAAGATATGCAACTTCCAGAGTATCTTTGAGTTGTTAAAACTGTGGGGACATTAAAACCACATGAAGCATAAATCATAAATCCTGCATAAATCTTATTAGGTTGCTCTATGCTCATTAGATGCACATATTACGAATCTACAGCGATTCCCTCCATTCTGAAAGTGTGTCACTCTTACAGTTGGCACATGACCAGGTATCTGTGTGCAAGATAACTAACAAATAAATACCATATTTTGGTGTAAATGTAGACTTTTCTTAAAACTTTTTCCTAATTCTTGTTACTAAGGCTATTTATCATTTATTTTATTGCATTGCCTGACTGTTTTGCTCCAGCATTTTTTTTAGTTTTTATTTCTTACATAAGAGCAGTTGCTTATTAATTCAAGTTTTAAGAAAACAACAGTACAGGATCGTATACAGCTTTCTAAAAGTGTTACAAAAGGATCTGGGGGGAAAGGGGAGAAGGGTTGTGGTAGAGCTGCTAATTCAAGCTAGCAGTTTGTATCCAACCTCTCTTAATTTAAAGTAACTTGGTTTTTGTTTGAATTAGTCTTTTTACCTTGATCTTCCAGATGAGACAAGCTGATAGAAATGTGGTAACAGCCCTGACACACAGGCCGTGGCACCTGAGTCATCTTGGAAATGGGACGCCTCGTTTTGATTCCTTCTGGAAACATTATATATATATGATGATGGATGTCATTCTAGATTGGAGCCTACACAGTTTCTTATGGAGATTATGTGGGGTTTCAGCTTTCCTCATACAGAAAAATTTTGTTTCTCAGTGAGTGTTAAAGCTTGCTAATATATCAAGAGCCACTATCATTCACTAGAACAGTATGTTAATCAGTACGTTCTATTTAGTATTTTGTAAGGTTGTATAGATGGTTTCTTTATTGCATGCTATTTTATTCTTTAAGCCTCTATCTTTAATTTTTACCTTATGTTAGATCATAAGTTTAATCTCAAAGGGAAAGAATACTGTTGCTTTTGCCTGTTTATAGTAGTGACACACACCGAAAAATGACATATTGCAAAAGATAACACAAACATCATTCTAGATGGGTTACCACTGTAAGACTGAAACTCGATTTTAACCTTAGTGCTGTCTGTCTGACTCTGATAGTGTCTGTCTTCCTCTTACAGTGTCTTTGTTCCTTTCAGAGATTATGTGAGGCACTGGTCTTCAAAAGGAATTCAAGTGGTTGCCTGGACAGTGAACACATTTGCAGAAAAAATATATTATGAAAACGTCCTTGAATCCAGCTACATCACAGACAGCTTGGTGGAAGACTGTGATCCTCATTACTAGGCCTGTGATGAATTATTCACCACCTTAAAGAAGCTCTCTTACTCAGGCAGGTCTGAATTTACCATCAAGACAGTATCCATTAATGCAGATGGGATGACTAATGATAGTTCTGGGAAAAGGAGGAACAGTATTTTACTTCTGCTATATGATCAGGTCTTGAATGCAGGAAAACTTCCTGGTGCAACGCTGAGCAAAGCTAACGTACAGCCATTGGGGAAATCACATTGTAGTGTTAAAGGGTCATATTTGATAAGGTAACTGGGCAATCTCTGTATGTGCAGATTGCTTTATAATTCCGACTATTCCTTTGCTTTGCTTAAATGTTGGTTATAAAGTCCTATCAGCCTTTTTGATGGCATAACGTAAAATTGCACTTTGATTCCAGTACTTGAAACAGTTTGTTCTAACTGTGTAATAATTTGAGGTTTATTTATGGTATCTTAAAAGCATCTACGCTATTGTTCTGAAAACAATGGTGAAAATGGTGCCAAAATAGAGGGTGAGTGTATTTCCCTCCTGCTGCATGGAAAAATGGCTGTGTTGCATCTTAACAGGGAAAAAAAAGCCAACAATCCATGTTCTTTGTGAAGACTATGAGAATTAATGATTAAAACTTGATTATCTTCTTATGCTCCAGTCTTTTTAAAAGCACTAAGGGAGGCTAGATTATTTCTTCTATTAATACTACACATGAATGTATTTATATTTAAAACCAAGGTACATACTGAGTGCTGCTAGTGGTAGAATAAATAGAGCTGTCTTTTTTTCTTTGCTGATTGTTTGCATGATTGAAGGACACTCACAAGGATACGTAAGAATCTGTAATCCAGATTTAACTTGAAATCAAAAGTCTGCAGTCACAATAAACAAGTATCTGATAGCTTAGGGGTACAGTATACTTACCAGCTGTGCAGTAGTAGATTGATGTAGTATGTCAAAATGAGTGCAGGTTGCTTGATATTATTTCTAAGTAAAACTCTCAGGTGTTCTCATCACAGATGCCATTAACATGCCGTGAACGATTTTGGCTCTGCTCTGGAAGGAGCTGGTAGTTAGAGAAGACTGTCAAAGATTACCACAGAGCATAAAACTCATGTGGAGGCAGCGCCAACATAAGTGAGACCACCTCTTCTTAATAGCCATTATGTGGAAAACTTACTAAGTTTAGTACTTTCATTTCAGAAGAATGTCATACTAATTTCAACAGAAATGAGGAATTCAAACATAATGGATTGGTTACCTGCTACAGGTTATTCAGATGTAATCTCACAAGCTACTTCACAAGCACATGTAGCAGTGTGCATGTCTGACTCGACAGTATAATCATGTTTTGGTAAGGTAGATCCTTGTGCGGCGTAAGTAAGTGTTGTTGGTATACTAAATCACCAGTGGAAAGAACTACACAATAGTCCCAATTAAGGTAAGACCAAACTTCTGAATTAGTGGCAGAGGAACTGCATCTTCCTCTTCACATATTAAGAGAATACTTGAATTTGGTTGGCATGGATGTTGCAAACTTCCTGGCATGTGCCACACTTCAGGATATCTTATCTTTCCAGTCTGTTTATAAAAGTTGTTGTTGTTGTTGTTGTGTTCTTTTTTTTTCACTTCTATGAGTTGGATATTTGCTACAGCACATACTCTCTCCTGGAAGACAGCAGCAGAAGCAATTATAGTTAACACATTGATGAGAAGATGAAATGCGTTCTGGAAGTAGATAGCCTTGTACACTACCGCAGCTACAATGAGGGCTGCTTGAGGTGGTGTCAAATGAACACTAACGCTATTCCACCATTTTTCAAGCAAACTTGCTACTCAGGCAACAAAGTGTAAGGCAATTTAGCCAATGAATGCTGTCTTCTGCAAGGGGTGACACTGGACCCATATTGAAATATTCACAGCCAGAGTTCAGGGCTATGCATGCAGAAACAAATAATAAAATTGAATGTCTGGTTTTGCATGTAAATTTTGTCCTTTTTTTATATATCTTTTGTGTCTCTTTCTGGGTTGTCTTTAATGCAAATTATGAGCCTGAAAAACAGGTGTATCTCTTACTTGGCATTTTTATGTCCAAAGCAGTTAGGGAGGAATGAACCAGCCAAAACAAAGCAAACAAAAGCTTAAAAAAAAACTAAAATTTATCATCATAGAAGAGTTGAGGCTATGAGTAAAAAAGCAGCTGCACTGAATATCTTAAAGTCACATGATTTAAAAAAAAAAAAACAACGCATGACTTCCAATCCCTTCTTTACTGGAACAAACTTTTTTGTTCACAATTTTGTTTTACACAGGTGAGATGTTTGATAAGAAGTCATTCTTAAAAAATAGAATTCATCAAGCTGGTTTTGAGTGACTAAACCCTGTATAAATGGCTCAGAAGAGGGAAGATGGAATAAAAGCTTTATGATCATTCATACAAGTTAGTCTACAGCCATTACATCTCAATCATTCAAAACAATTGCACTTTAGTTTTATTTTCTTTTTATTTGACAGATAGTCCAGCTTTGGTTTAGATCAGATAAAAGCTGTTTGAACAATCTAACATATAAAAATAGTTTTAGACCAAAGCTTTTACTTAAAGTTAGGCACAAATTTTCTTACATTTAGTCAACAACAAATGACTAGCTGTGGGGTGACCCTTACTGAAACAAGATAAAGTCTTCCTCCAGGCCTGGCCATATTATCACCAGAATTTCACTGCAAAACCAAACAAAATACACAGTGCGTTCCCTGTCTTACAATAAACTGCAGGGAGGATACATTTTGAAGCCTCCTATTTTTCTTCCATTTGGGGAGGAAAAAGTGGTTCTTTCAGTCATTAATGTGAATCAGTATTGTTTTCTGCAGAGCATCAGTGACAACATTTACCACTGATTCTGCCTGCTCACAGTTACAAATCTACGTCGTCTTCTTAATCTTCCCATTGAGCTGCTTGTCTGGCACGTAGAGCAAGTGCCACTGCTTCAGACACGCCTGGGCTGCTGCTGGACTGGGATGTATCCAAATCTATTTTTCACGAGAGAAGTAATGTTAACTGTGTTGATGTGGGTACAACAGTCGTCCTACATTAGAAAGCCCCATGCTTTTTAAGTCTCATCTGTCAAATATTTGTGTTTTAAATGAAGCAGGAATAGTTCAAGCTACCAGGCAGGCTTGTGAGTGTTTTATTCTGGACATACAATGTGCTAAGGACTCCACGTTGTTAATAACCACTTCTGAAATGGTTAAGTACTCATTTAATGACACAATTTTCTTTCCTACAGATGCTCCCATAAGACAAAATGAGAATCTAATTTACCCAGAGAAATTCAACTTAGGTATGCTGAACCTTGAGATCAGTCTTCAGAAGCCACCAACTATTTTGCAACAAGCTACCAATAAGCTACCAACAGCAAGTGTTGGCCCCAGAAACGCAGTCTTTTTGTTTTCTCTTTATACAGGGTGCTAAAAGTCTGTGTCTATTACCTCCGTCTGTTGTATCTATACTAAATCAAACACTTCTACTGAGCTGAGCTGATGAGAGCTGCTTTCTCAGTGCTTAGCATTTGTTGCTTACCAGGTGGGAAGCTAGTCCGCTTCAAGATCCCAGCAGAATAGGGATACTGAAAACAAAATTCACAAGTAGATTTAAGTTAGTGTTTCCCTCGTGTGCTTATCTTGTATTTAATGATGCATTTCCTGTAACAAAACCATTCTCTCCCCAGATCTCAAGCAGGATTATGAACATGAATGTGCCAACACCAGTTCTGATTATATATTTTCATCTCTTCAAATCAATCTTTTAAAATTATTTCTATCCATAAAGGACTGTCTGTCTCCTTTGTCCAACACATGTCCTTTGCCTATATAGGGACATGCCCTATGTTCTATATAGGGAAAACAAGTAGAGACTTCCTTCTTTGACTATCTCACCTCGTTGTAGGATGCGTTTTGATTTCTGTCAAATGTCCTGCCTAGGTGGTTTGGCTCTTGCTGGGCACATTGCATGGATGGGTGGTATGAAGATCTTCCCTGAAAGACATAATATTTGACATTAGCAGTAATATATTATGGCTTCCAGTCCTGGCCTTAAGGCCAGTACCCACATCCACATTTATTACCCGTGGTTTTGGGAGATGTCTAGAAGCCAAAAGGCAACCTGGCATGCTTGTACCAGGGCCTGCCCAAGTGCTGAGACACTGTCCTTTGTACAGCCCAGGACTCCATCTCAGGGTGACACAGAGATGCTACCTTAGCACTTTGCAAACTGCACGGTACTTTTTGGTAGATTATCACCTATTCAGATAACATCACAACCCCAATTTTATAAGTGGGAGGGATAGGGGAAGGATCTGAGATAAAAAAGGACCTAGGTGTTCATGGTTTGCCACCCAGATAGAAATGAATTTTCGGTTTTCCCTTTTCAGACTCTGGTTTTTAGACGCTGTTGCTGGTAACACCTCTCTTTCTTGGACTGGCTTCTTTGACACCTTAAGAGTTATGCAGGTGATTTAGCTGTTATTAGAATACTTCATATTTCTTTATTTACATATTTGTAAATAGATGGAACAGAAGCAGATACAGTTGTACACAATAGAGGAAATACAGAGCTGGGACATAATACTGGATGCTGTGCAAAGTAGCCCGGTCTCTCTATGCCGTCTGAATTTGGATACATGGAGCTTCCTGCCTTGAAGAGACTACTGTTGTCTTGGTATTTTTGATTGTTATTGCAATTATGTTAGCTTGTTTCCTTTCTCTTCTAGGGCAAGGGAAGCCTGGGGAGGCAGATAACTGTGAGGACAAAGGTGCTTGTAACTTAATGCCAATTATGAGAGATTGTGGCAGGTGAGTACATGCCAGGGAAGAGTGTGGAGCAGAGAGTGACATCCAGACCTACTTACTCGGAACTAACCTGAATGAACAGGTGGAGAAGAAAAAAATAGTCCTATCTTACTTTAAATCTCTAAAATGGCAATGAGAAGTAGCAAAGAACAAAGCAGCAACTGCAAATGACAAGCTATTCTCCGTGGGACAGGTACTTATTTGGGCCTAACAAGCTCTTTTGTTGTCTAAGTATGTAGGTCAAAGAGTTTTCACTCACCCTAAATGAAAACACTACACAGCACCTACATGTACACTAATTTGATGGTTCAGCAAGCACCACTGACTTGAAAAATAAATTTACTTTAAAGATGTTAGATGTCTATTTATGTTGTATGGGATTTAAAATCAGGTTAGATCAGAGCACTCAGTTTAACTCATCTGCAAAGATGGGTGAGGAGGACACGAAACATAAACCCGTAAGGAAATCTAGAGTCAGGAGGAATACAGCCTCCGTCTTAGTCTAGGCAAGGTTTAAGCGTGGCTGAATCCTTTTCTGACCCTCACTACACCTAGATTAGAAATGTTTTCTTGCAGTTTCACAATCATAAATAATATTTAATGAGGGGAAGGACCTCCTACATCCTCCCAAGTTACATTTTTCTCTGGAGCAAGTAGGTATCCTTTTCTGGCTGGAGCTAACTAGTAAGCAAGCAATTTAGGTGAAGTTTTAAACACAGACATAGCTGAAAATGGCATCATATTTGCAAGACTAGAGAAATCCCATAGAATTGTAATGAGCATGTAATTGAAACAGGAGTATCTGAACTACAAAACTGACCTGCTGGTCTCGTCCTCTTGGCACAGATGGGTTTTGTTTTGCCCTCTGTAGTAAATGGAGCTTTCGAAGTAAAAACATTTTATCTTTTCCACCCTGTGGTCAAGAAATTTTTTATCATTAGCTGGAATGGAGTAATCATTAAGGGAGGCTCAAGGTTGGTGAGTAACCATTGACCAGAATAACCATTAAGATTCCTATTTAATCAGTCTACGAAGGGAGCTGCAGCAGCACAGCTTGGAAGTAAAATTTTTTTTGCAACAACTCTATTTGTAAGTTTCCCTGCAACTGACATGCAGAAGGGCTTCCACCCTCCTCTGCATTGTTATAGGAGAAGCAGATTACAATTGCACAACAGAAGTATGAGAAAATCAACAAGGAAGCCAAACTTTAAACAAGATAAAGCTGAAAGATGAACTTACGTTAACAATTTGCTTACGTAAGAGCTTGACCATGGTCTTTCTTCCTTCTATTATTTGCCAGTAAAGATAAGTAATAATTCTAAAAAAAATAAAAAAAGTTCAACAGATGAACACTCATACCCATGTGTATTTCCTTCTAGTCACTGCTTAAACAGAACGTTACCTTGTTCATTTTGTCCACTAAAAATTTGATAAATATACACATGTATATGTCTGTATGTATATAATCGCATATCAAACGGCAAACATGAAATTGCTTCTCTTGGAAAAGACCCATAGGTTTACAGACTTATTCAAGATGAGAGGTACAATTAACAATACAAGTTGCATTTAAGATAACAAACATGAACCTAATGTTCTTACCCAATTTTGTGTCATTTGCTTAAACACATTCATGGACATTAAATCACAACACTGAACACTTACTGTTTCCAGGCCAGTTCTGGTTCCACTAGAATGGCTGGGTGGAAATCGCTTGTTTAATGCGAACTGGTTTGGGCTCTTATGTCTGCACAGGCTATGATGGAAATAGCAAGCAGCACAACTACAACTTCAAACCCTACCAGCGAGCAAATACCTTAAAATGCACAAGCAGGTTTTACCAATATAATTCATTTCAGTCAGGAAGACACTATATGAATTTACCTGAGATTAGCTGGATGTAGACTGCAACATACTTATTAGCACGTCCCCAAACAATGTGCTCACTTTAATGTGCCACTTGTGTACCACCATGCCCTTCACCACAGTGCCCCCATGGTCAGAAAGACAAAGAAAACACCTTCTGAACCCCCACATTTATGTTGCCTAAGGTTCTAGTAGAGATCTAGCCTGTACTACCTGTGCTTGTGAATGATTTCTCTTTTTCTACTGATTTATATACTAATGAAAAAGGCAATTTCACCTGCCAGCTGTACGCAGCATGTTGCCATTTGCTGATGTTTCTAAAGCTAAGTAAGCCAGTGGTATTAAGATCTGGAAGCCTAGGCATCACTAAACTAAAAGCATTCAATTGAAAGCAGCATATTCTATAGTTAGAATGAAGCTGGTTTGCAAAGAGCTTTAGCATCCTAACATAAAAGGAATAGATTTTATAATTATTTATGTACTTCAAAGACATGATGTTCCAATTTATTAATCATTTCTGATGCTATAGAATGTACTTTGCAACTCTTATGGAAAATGGCTATGACATAGCCAGGTTTTTCCACTTCAGGTCCCTTTCAAGTGCTTTTCATCAGCAGATACTTACAGGAAAATGATGGAGAGGATGAAGAAGAAAAGTTCACTTGTAATTAAGTTGTTGTAGATCCACACTACCCATTTTGAGCCAGTGTACTTTTCCAGTATTTTTATCCACTCAGAGACTGCTGCAAACATAGAAGACAAACCTCTGAAAGGACCACATTCTTCTGAAGGTTTTAACCTGAAAGTGTGAGAAAACAGCTATTTAAAGCTTCATTTACTAACATGTGATTTAGTTAAACACTTTGTTGATGAAGATGCTCGTTAGTTTGCTATAGTCCTTTCTTCTCTTTGGACCCTCAGGGAACTTCCATCATTTACATCTGATTTTTTACTTGGGTCAACTCCTGCACCTTAAAATGCCACCCCAATGTCCCCCCTGAGACTACTGCAGCCAGAGAGCTAAGACACCCTACCACAATGGATCTGCACCAACCTGTGTACATAATTGTGACCTAAATTTAACAAGTCAATCAGTGTAGCACAGGCTACAGCAATTTGAAAATGTGAATTTCCAAAGTTGCACAACAGATGTATAAAGGAACCATCATCCCACCTTGCCTTCCAGGACATGAGTCACTGCAAACTTCCAGTAACAACAAGCTGTGGTGAAGTAAGGTAGTCTCCTTAGTGAAAATTAACATTTTCAGATAGACAGAAAGAGGAAAATATTGTTTGCTTTGAAATTGAACTAATCTAGACAGTCATGGCCTATTAAGGCCCATATGGCCTATAGCATTTAATCCCAGGAAAAGGCAGGGTCACAGAAATTTTTCAGGAGAAGGAAAGGACAAATCAAAGAATTTTCTCTGACGTTTAAATAGAAAACTAAAACTTGAAGGCAACAAGGTTTCCCTTCCCACTTTCTCATGGGACAAGTTCTGCATTAACCACTTTTTTTTTGCAAACTTTCCAAGTGTGTTTTCAGAATACAAAACATCTCATGAACATTTGAAACCTTCCTTAAGCAATTAATACAAATTTGTCTACAGAACAATGCAGATTCTTCTTCCTGGTATCAGTTCACAGCATAAAATAGTGGAACTGAAAGTCAGTGCTCTTCCCTACCTCCAGACAGTAACTGCAATAACAGACAGGACTCCAGTGAGGGAAGGGAAAAACAGCAGGAATAGGAAGAACGTTGTCATCTGAGCTGCTCTCCAGACTTGGCGAGGGGGTTGGCAATTCTTCATTAGGCTGACCTTTTAAGAGATGAAAATATTCTCAGAACAGTGTTACTTATCACTTTAGCTGGATTTAAGTCAATATTACTGAAACTGTTGGAAGCAATTGCTGGAATAGCATCTATCAAAAGTTTCCAAGGAGTTCTATTATAAGAACTTGATAGATATAGTGTAGTTTTAGAAAAAGAGTATAGTCTTTCAAATACTAAGAGGCAATGTGGGGTTCTGATGGATTCTACAAGACTCCATTGGGTAGTTTGGTTTTGCAGCACATATGAACCCAATGTTTATGATGATCAAAGTGCTGGAGCACCTGTCCTATGAAGAAATGCTGAGAGAGCTGGGGATGTTCAGCTTGGAGAAGGCTCCAGGCAGATCTCATTGCGGCTTTTCAGTACATAAAGGGGGCTTATAAAAAAGATGGAGAACTACTTTTTTTATAGGCAGACAGTGATAGGACAAGGGGGAATGGTTTTAAACTAAAAGAGGGGAGATTCGGATTTGAGGTTAGGAGGAAATTCTTCAGAGGGTGGTGAGGCACTGGCACAGGCTGCCCAGAGAAGCTGTGGATGCCCCATCCATGGGGGTGTTTGAGGCCAGGCTGGTTGGGACTTGGGCAACCTGGTCTAGTGGGTGGCAGGGGGGTGGAACTTCATGGGCTTTAATGTCCCTTCCAACCCAAGTGGTTCTATGATATGATTCAGGGAAGTTTGAATTGGTGCTTCTAGCTTTGTTCTTCTGTATTCAACACTACAAACTGTTCAGTCACCTAACAACTCTAGTCTAGTCACACTGCTGAGACAAAGAACTCTGAAAAGAATTTCCACCATGATATTTAGCTGAATCACCCCGCTTAGACCTACATAACTTTGGGGGAGGAAACAGGTTGCTGGGGAAGAGAAAGAAAATCCAAAATCACAGCAATAGGATGAGTGTCTATATTGGCACATGCACTTAGTTAATGTATAGTTCATATGCATTATGCATATGAAATGTACATACCATTAGTTCACTAGGCTTTAATTTTGGTCCTTTATTCTCTCCCCTTTCTAATTCCTATGCTTTCACACTTCTCCCCTCTCAAGTTTTACAGGTTTGCAATTCAAAGGTGTGCATCCAAATGTTGTTTCTTTAACCAACCAACCAACAACAACAAAACAATAACAAAGCAATGACAAAACCAACCAAAGTGCTCCCCTGGGCACAAAACCAGAGCATCCAGACAAACCCAGCACTTTAACCCAATAAATCCTACCTGTATTTCAAGCAGTGTAAATGGCATGGTACTGTATGATGAATACATGTAAAAATTGTTACCTTTTTGGTGTAAAATACTATAGAAAATGATATCATCTGGATACCAGGCAGCAGAGGTGAGAAGAGAATACCAATCCTAAAAGATAGAAAAGATTTATGAAAAAAAAAAAATACATCTTCACTATTCACTACACAGTGCTCAGTGCACCAAAAACAGAAAACATCACACCATCTTTATATACAGTTACTGTGTGGCTATTTGCAAAATGTGGCATTATATTAATAGTGATCCTGTAACAGTAAGTTAGCCTTTAAAAACATGCAACTTTAAATGTACATATCTGTGTGCACATCTGCAAAACTCATAATTGGAGTAATGCACTCATTCTCAGAAATAAGGAGAAAGTAAGGCAGCTTTTCCGGTATTTAACACTGAGATTATTTCAACAGGAACACTATTCCAGTGGGGATTAAAACTAAACTTTTGGATATTCCTTTTACAGCTTTCTCCCAGACCAGGGGGCCACAATCTAAATTACTGTAATTATGCAGGTAATAATTTCAGTCACAGAACTGCGGAGTCACAATCCTTACAAAGGTACTTGATATATATCATCTCTCTTGGGCTCTTATCCTATACTTTCTTTCATGATGTGAAGCACCCATAAATGTCTGAATCGGGATGTTCCATGGTATTCTTACATGCAAATGAAGTTTTAGCTGTAAAATTACCACTTACCAGGTCAAAGTCTGTGCGTATATCAAATCTAAAACATTTCGTGCAATATCAAATTCTGGCACTCCCAGGCTTACCCAGACTGTAGTTCCAATAATTCTGGGGAAAATAAAATAAAATAGCATTTTTTAAATGGCAAAAACCTCTGCAAATGACCTCCTGAATACATCAGTGACAGATTCTTCAGGGGTTCCATTAACCACATGTCACACAAAGCAGACACAGCTTGTTGATTAGACAGCACATCAAAAACAGAAGAATCTGACAAAAGCAAATTCCCATAGCACACTGCAGAAGTAAGAAAGAGTTAGGACATTTTTAATGTAAGTCAAAAAAAAAAAAAAAAGACAACAAAAAATTATTTATAACTATATCAGAAATGTATACTTACTCGTATGATTTAACAGTTGAAATGAAAGTTTACCTCATTACAAAAACCTAACAGCTTTTCAGTTCCCGACTCCTGAAAATTCTCAGCTTTAATAAAAAAAAAAATGAATCTTCTAAACTGACATTCACAACATAGCTTAAAGCATATTCTACTTTAAACTAACCAAGGTGGCAGGTAGCTGAGACATACAGGTAAGTAAGTACCCCAAGGATTCCTCTTGCGGACCTGTAATCTCATTTATTACTTATTTTTTTCCTGAGCTGGGAAGATTTCAGTTTCTGCTTTTTGTAGCAAGAACAGGGAGGATTTTGGTAACTGTCCCATCTTGCCTTGAGTAAAGGTCTGGGTACCACCTGATCAGCTGCATCATCAATGTTTCAGGGCTGTGTGTTCCAGTTACTCTGAAGACATACAAGTAATTAAAAGCACTTGTACTTTTAACCTTTTCTGACTGTAAGTCTGGTGGTTTCACCCAGCTCAGTGGAGAACTTTCATAATGGCTGATGACACAGTTTTAGTACTGTGACTTTTTGTGGGGAGGTGGTTTCCTGTCTAAACAGGACTATAACACAGGAGGATTAAAGTACACTGGAAAGGGAAAGTCTTCAAGGTCTTCTCAACATTGCTTTGTGTTGACTTGACACAACAGTCAAAGTCCTAACTTGAAAATCAATCTTGTTCTCATCACATGCGAAAGGCCAACAATCATAAGGATCTCCTACAGAAATATAGCCAGGATCCCTAAATGTTCTATAGAGGTGGCAAGCACTTAGTACTATACTACTGTAAAAATCAATTTTTGCTTACATGCTTAGCTGAGCGTACTTTCAGTTAAAAATACTCTCTCACACACCAGACTACAGACCTCTACACTTGGGAGCCATATTATATCCTTAATAAGACTGATTAAAATTAGATTTTAAACTTTCATGCACTCTGTAAAGTGACCTAACTAAAAGAAAAAAACATTTACAGAGGGACATACAAAGAAAAGCCAGCAGTGCATCTGTGCACGTGCAGAAAAGCAGGGTTTTCTGCTTGAGACACCTGGTCATTTGGCACCCCTTTAAGGAGACCTACTGGAGTGCAGTGTGGCTCCCTCCCTACCTGCATTTCCATCTCCAAAGGAAACAAGGCCACACAGGGACAGTAGAACAGAACACACAGTGACCTACCTCTCCTAAGAAGGAGCTGAGATACACCCAAGGCATGTACCCAGAGACCATGCCTGGTAGAGAGAACTGAGGAAGCTTCATTTGTATCCCAGACATGCTCCTGTTGGACCTCTCCTTTTCTCCCATTGGAGGGGAAAAAACAGCCAACCAACCAAAAGAACTATGCCTTTGGCTAACGAATAAAAACAAGATTAGAAACATAGTACTCACCTTCGTAAAAATTCTCCAAAGAAAGAGCCAAGCAAACAAAATATGAAGTCAACCAGAATAAGACGATAGATATCCTGGCCAATCAGTGTTTCCCAGCACTTTAAGAGGTGGAAAAAGAAATAAAAATAAATAAATAAAACATATCTGAAGTAAAAAACAATATGTGCAAAATGCAAATAATGCAAATGCTTGGGCATCTGCAATCTAGGCTATTGATCAAAGACTTGCTGGCACCCTAACTAATCACAGTTGACCTCTCATTGAAGACTGCTGCAAACCAGCTGAGACTCAAATCGGGTGACTCATTTTCCTACAGTTCATTTCTCTAGAGATCCTAATAAATAAATGCTGGGGTGGGAAATTCAGCTGTCCAAAGGACTCCACATACTTCTCTTTGCTGAAGTAGGCCTATTACCAAAGTGGTTCCTAATGAGTTACCATAAGTCAAAAATGCATACTTTTGAAGCTTTACCTGGGACTTTGATGCCGCCACAACGTTAAGCCAGTAGTAGCACAGTATTCCAATAATCGATATTTTCAGGATGATATTTCTACAAAGAAAAAGTAACCGTAACTGCACTGACAACTGGTCTGTAAGCTCAAAGGGAGGAATGATGGCAGGATGGCCATTGGTCATGTTACTACCTTCTTACACACCAACAATAGTGCTACACAGTGCCAGGACTAACAGGAGCTCCAATGCCACGTTATTCTATTGTCCTGGAAGAAGTGAAGCCAGGTGTGACGACCTTGACACAGGCCTAAACGTGCTGCTGGTTGTGTGTGTGGACTCCACAAAAGAGGAAGGTCTGAGGGATACCAGTGGTAATGTAGTGTTAATTCCAAGCATCTGTAGCAAAGTTAGACCTCCTCGCTCCTCTCTCCACTTCCCTTCCTTTCCCTGGGAGGCCTGCAGCCCACTAGGTGTCTGTGGGAGCTACAAACACAGCCAAGCCCAGAGTCAGTGTTCCTAACTAGGAGGGGCACCCTGTCCACATGCAGAGATGTAACACTCTAGAAGACTCACAGAAGGCAAACAGAACAGGGTGGGTGGGAAGAGCGTGCAGAAACCTTTGGAGAAGACGAATGCACGTGCTCCATACCTCGCCACTGCCCACCAAACCATCCAGACATAGCTTGCTGTAAAAAGATGAGTCAGCCAATTTCAGGCAAAAAGTACTAAGAGGAGGGAGCAACAAATACCTGGCAATAGTGACATATGTCCTGTTTCTGGGATTCTGAAATTTCTCCAGGTGTCCAAGCCATGAGTAGAAGAATGGGATGAGCACATTGAGGAGAGATGCAACAATTGGTAGCACCAACATGGCAGCTTGGCTCTCCAGGTCATTTTTATGCCCTTCCATAAACAGCTTTGAGAGAAGAAAAACAAAAAGAACCGACCCTGAACTTAGAACCTTAGCTGAAATGCTTCCTCAAGTTGTGCCAACACACCTGACATACATCTCTGAATGTTCTCTGATTAAAAGCTACCATATTTTACTGGCCCATATCCAGTAGCACAACAACCCTCCCCTTCCACTGTGTTACATGGGACCACAGGTGGGAGCCCCAGCTTAAAAGCTGTTCCAGGGCAAAGGAGAGGCAGTCCTTGCTGAGGCTTCTTCTTGCACTTTCTTTCAAGGCCACCAGCTATGCTCTCTCTAAGCTGGACATGGGTCCAGGCATGCAACTGCTGGCATGAAGTGGGAGATTTGCTCAGATCCCTCAGATCCTACAGTCTTGCCATCGTTCCCAGTGGTGTGAGTCTTTGCAAACCAGCTTTTTTTGTACAGCAGAAAGTGTGTGTGTATTGGCAGAAACAACACCCATACTTTCCTACTGTCCCTAGTAACAGACCACAGCTTGCATTCTGTGTAAGACTCCCATGTGGAAAAGTACGTCTCCAAAATCAGGCTGCAAAGTCTGTCCTTACCTCTAGGTTATTAATGGAGAGGAAGTAAACACCGGCACAAGCAGCCACTGCTGTTCCCAGGGAAGCAGCCCAGGCAACAAGATGAATAAGAATTTGAACAACTATCTCTGTTACAGAAAAAATTACAACTTCCTTGTTTACATCAGTGAGGCCTTCCTGCAAGGAAACAAATCTTAATGAAGAATTGCTTATTCAGCAGCATAGAGGAAAACCTGTTTCAAGTAACTACTTGAGAGACTGAATAAAAGATTTTTTTTTCTCTAGAAGATCAGCACAGTAATATCCTGGGAAAATTAAATGGCCAAGTTTGTGTTCTTGTCCTAAAAGTTGTTTCTCTCAACAGTTACGCTAATTTAATGTTTAATATCATAAGTCTCCTTTTTGTTGATAAAATATCTAAACTGCAAAAAGGAAAAAAAATAAAAGCAATATTGTAGCATATATTTAATAGTCATAGAGATTCATTCAGTAGAACAAAAGCATTCATTCAGTAGAACAAAAGGATATACATATTTATATGTTGCTTAAAGAGTAAAGAAAAACAAGTAGCTACAACTCCAGAAGTTCAAATCAAATGAAACTTAACAGCTAGGAAGACTTTATTAGAAACATGACTAGCATGCCTGAGTCACTGTTCTGGAGACTTATTTGTGCATACATTCTAGCAGAGGGATCCAAGCATGCTAGTTATGCATCTTTGCACATTTTTGCATCTCCTGTATTTTGTACCTTTATTTGTGTGCTGAGATTCTTTTGTTTCAACTTCACTGCTTTTTCATTAGTTATATTGAAGTCCCAAGTGCAGAGAAGTCTGCTAGCATTTCCGGAGTTTTTCTGAGGGTTAATGAAGTTCTTGCAGAAGGATTTTGCCATGCTGCAACAAAAAAAATTAATTTGTGAGACGCATAATGGGGAAATAGATCGAGTTTTCACAGCACTGCAAGGGGGGGAGTGGAGGGATGTTCAGTTTTTCCATCTCTTTCCTTGACTAGGGACCCATGTCAGAGCATCCCACATAAGAAGGCATGGAAAATAAATCTTAATGTAAGAGCGAACTCTCACACTTCTTTCTCCCAGTTGCTGCTGACAAGCATTACTTCATGGATGCTTCAGGCCATGTCAATACCATATGATATCAGCAGCAACAGATTACAAAACGGAGATCATGCTGTCAATTGCTTTGAGCTGGGATTCACCTGCATGGCCTTTGCTATTCTGCAGTTATTCTTCATTCACCCAATCAAAGTTTGATGTATGAGACTGTCTTTTGAGTAGAATCTTCTGCTTAAACCTGAGACCTGGAAATAAGGACTTACAGAAACACACACAGGCAATTATCACTGCCTGATATTTACATATTATTTTTGGCTAATATAAATGTAATAAGAATATATAATTAGTTTACCTGAACAACAGGATAAGCAAACAGATGACAAAATATATTCCAACAGTAAAAATATAGGCCAGCTGCATGTTATAAGATGCGCCATTCTCCGTTTTCCTGATTGTAGCATTGGTGTAAAAGCCATAGTAGAGTACTGTTTGTTGAAAATAACCCTGAAAATATATGGACATCATTCAGAATATTTGCAAATACCTGCATATACTGAGAAGTACCATTACCTGAAGAACAATTCTCATGTGGAAGCTGTCCCATTTCCTACTGTGAAATCAGGTGTGATTGAACTTGTGAAAATTGGACCCTATTTTCATTCTATCAGCTATAAACTTTCATATTTTAGAGAACTTTTAGAGGTATATAAATGACTTGCACCATTTGGGATGATTGTGAGCATTCAATATGTTTGCAGGATTTGCTCTTCTCTGTAAATTTCTGAAGAGGGAAAGCCTTAATCACTTACTTCTTTGGAGCAATGCTCTGAACTGACAAATTTTAACAACTGCAAAGGAACCAAGGAGGAAGCATGTGACATTCAATACATGAGTTACTACATCACAGCTGACCTCCTGTAATGATGGCCGTACTTTGCAAAATTAAACAACGTTACTATAAAATACATCACTTTAAAACCCAGTTCTAGAAAGAAATGGTAGACTCATTTCCTTTTGAAAAAGAGCAAGAACAGAATCTTGTTTATTAACCAGAGAAATCCTTCAACAACAATAAAATTGACACAATTTTTACAACTGTCAAAGACAGAAAAAAGAGTAAGTCTTCTCAGATCAAGTAGTTGATGAATACTACTAAACTTAGAGCAGTGCAAAATTTTTGTTTATAAATATCCTGGGATTTTGTTCCCTGAATATAAAGAACTCCACATAATGAAAAGATCCTCCTGTCTACAGGGCACACTAAAGTTGGTGGGTTGCCACACAAAAACGTGTGTACTCCTTGGAAGAATAAAGCTTTAGAAATAAGCAAAATTCACAAGAACATATACTGAAATCTGCACTGTATTTTTACAGAGAAATTAGCATGGGAAAAATGTTCTGCTGAAGACTATTGTATCTGCCTCCAGGAGGCCTGATTTCCACTCCTTTCTAGAAGAACAATGAAAAAGTCTTGATATATTGCTGAACACAGCAATCATTTGCAGTAAGACACATTTATCAGAATGACGAATTCCACCCTGGGTTAATGTTTGTTTTAGTTTTTGTTTGTTTGTTTGTTTGTTTCAAATACATACTATCATTTCTAGTCATATAAATAACTCAATCTCTTAAGAAGAAATAATTGCTTCTTCACTTTGTCATGATTTTTTAAAGTAGATCTGTTGCAGAGAGTAATAACATAAATCCATTGTTACATACTTACAGCTCCAGTGAGCAGCTCCAGACCCGTGAATGAAAGGTTATTTGGTTCTGCTGCAACAAACTGAGGGACTGTGATGAAACTGAAGTTTATGAGGAATGAGAAGATGTTGAAACTTAGCAGCCACTTCAAGAAAATAAAATACGAAAGAACACTTGTTCCAAACTCGCCACCAATGATCTTCAGAGTCTTGTGCCATAACCACAGTTGGTGGAAATGTTCTGACAAGCTATTTCTAAATCGTCGAAAAGACTAAAGTACAAAAGATATGAGAAAGATGAACCTCACTAAGTAGTCTAACACGGAGCTCAAATTCACATAATACAACCTCACATTTTTACAGCTCCATTTTGATCATAGGAACATATTTCCCCCACTGCATGCAATGTAAGATGCTGAACTGGTGTTCCTACTGGCTACCATAATGCAAGTCATTACTAATGAACATGGCAGCAATGAATTGGTTCTTTGGTAAGTAAGAAGCAAGCTGCCAAATAACTCTGGAGATGGTAATAGCACTGCAGCTGTAGTGGTTTACTTGACTGTGACTCACAGAAGTGTCTGACACTTACCACTTCTGTTCTGCGCAGACACTGTGTACAGCAGTCAAGCTGAGTAGCGCGTCTCCCTGATTTTTCTGTGATTTCTTTAAGAACATCATTCCTGAGGAAGAGCAGGACAGAGGGTGACAGGCATTAGAGTACAGGTTGTAATTAAAACAAGAAGCCAAAGAAGCTGCTGCAAACACATGTGCTCATGAATGTGGAGACAGTTCTGATGGTTATTTTTGCATTAGCTGATACCATAGCTCTTGTCCATTACAAGCTGAGTTATGACAACATATTCTAGCCCCTCCACTAACTCATTGCTGGAAAAAAAAAATATATATATATATATATATTCACATATATTAAATAAATATATGTAACTTGACAAAGTGATGGCTGGGATCATGTGATCTGTTCTTCATTTGCAATGGCCAACATCCAAGCTCCCTTTGAGTAATAATCACACAAGTCTTCCTGCATGCTGAAAGGCATTGCCTTGCTGTTTCATTTTATATTACATAAGAGATTCTTCTCACTCACACAAAGGACATTGATGTATCTTTACATTATTTTTCCTTGCAAGATGTTATCTTTTAAAACTTGAACAAAAAAGTACTTTCAGCTCTTTCATACTCAAAGTGACAAACTCAAGCTGGGCCGATGGCAACCTATGCTTGATAACTAGATGTCAACATTATACAGCTTGTAAAACTAAACAGATAAACTTCTATTTTTACCTGATTTCTCTCTTTTTTTTCATGGTCTCTGGCATTTTCTGGATTGCTTTAATCCTTTCACGGGTGGACATACTTGCAAGATTTTCAACTAACTTTTCTTCTGCACAAAAAACATGAAAAATCCAAATTTTGGGATGATAAAACAGTAGTTTTTATTAAAAATATGAAATTGATATATTAATATTCCCCATTTTCACTGCCACTAACATATGACAGGTTCTGAGACTTAATGATACTGCTCAGAATATCCTTACCACCACCAGTACCCTAATATAGATGTATGGAAATAGCACTATACTCAATGTTAAAAAATAAGAATCACTCGTCTACTGTTTGTTTAATATTAATACAAGGAGCTGTAACATAAAGGAAGACACAATACTAACAAACCCCAAGGTTCAAGGTTGCTGATCATCCTTTGACATCCATTTCTAAGACACTACTTAATGTTTTGAAAGCTAGACTTTTGTGTTGTTTATTCTATAATCTTAGTTGATGTTAGTCTGTATTAAATAGATAGTAAGTTATTACTTGGGAATCAGCTTGTTTTCACACGGCTGGAATTTGATGCTAATTCCAGACATAAAGTGACTGAAGACAATCCATTAGCTGGTCAAACATATCCTAATAAATTGTAAAAGGAAAAACTAAACTTTAGCCAAAAAACAATCACACTGCACTGTGCTTCATTTATCATGGGACTTTAGTGTGCTACTGGAGTATAAAAGTTGAAGTATTAGTATTAACGAAAAAACAAGTTGCTCTCATAACCACAGAAAAACTGTAGATGTAATTCTGATGATAAACCAAGAACAGTGCCAACTAAACCATCCTTGTGCAAGATGTTATTTAATTTTAAACCACTTCTCTAAACTCCTAACTTCTTTGTACACTGGGTCTGTTTCAGACAGGGTGGAAAAGGTCATGAAGATCTCGTCAGATGGCCTTCTGTTTCTCCTCTGAATAAAGTTAGCTAAATAACATACACTGTCTAATAAGCCAAAATGCTCCTAGGCAAAATCGTCTTAGGACAATTTGACTTTCACAGAAAGAACTTAAAAATATACTCTTCAATCTCTCTACCTACATGCAAATGTATGCTCTCCCTCTCACATGTTCCCTGGTCATGCCTGATGATTGCATGCAATTTTTCACATACACACTGGAAAAAATGGTATTGAGTCCAGTCTTCAGCTGTCATGGAAAACTGTCTCATCTAACCCACTCATAAATGTCCACATTGATTATTGAAGGTTTTCTTCCTAGAAGTCACTTTCTCTCTTTCAAAATCCTTCTGCTGACTGAGAGATTGTTTCAGAATCACATTCAATCATGCTGAATAGATGTTTCAGCTTCCATTTCCCTGGGGCCAAATTGCAGCTGTTCTCAAGGTATTCAACCTGTATTCAAGGTATTCAATATGTCAAGCTTCTTTCATTCAATTATTCAAACTTTATTGCTTAAATGCATCTATCTTCCAGCTACGATGCCAATGAGTTTAGCCACAGCTTTCCTTACTTGGGCTCCCTAGTAAGCTAATGGCCAATCTGCTCAATGTTACACCCCTCTTTTAAGCTCAACCCTCTATTTTGGAAGGCCCCAACTGACTGAACTGTCTGCAAGTTGATGCACAAGTTGCAGGCCCCCAACCATATTTACTGTTTAGATCTAAAGGTGTCCTGATCTTGCTGACATTTTTACTTTAAGCCAACTTCCATTGTAGCTACTAAAACGAATCAGAAAAATAAAAGCAACTGTATCTCCTTGTGGAGGTACTTCTTGAAATTTCAGCACCTACACATTTAACCTCTAGCTGATTATGTTGGAAAGAAAGGCACACTCTCCTTCCTACCAGGTATTAAAAGCTATAGAAAAAGCTATGTTTGGAAATGTCCTATCTCTATGGTCACTTACAGAGCAAGACAATAAAATACCAATAAAATCTGTTACACCTTAATGCAAACAGGATTTTGCCAAATCAGATCTTAAATTAAAGATCATGTTCCTATGATGAAAAGATGAAAAAATAAAAGAATTTCTCACTGTGAGAGCATAGAAAAATGGTTCTTTCAATACATCTAGGTTACAATTGCAGAAAAGAACTCTTAGTTACATTCCAGAAGCAGCAAGCAGGAACCAAACTGACTGTAACAGTAAGATTACAGGATATGGGAAGAACAGTTCCTACCCAGAAAACGAACAATGAACTGCTATGCTAGGCTAAAAGGGAACTCAAATTGTACTATTTCAGTCTACCTATATTTTAATGAACATTAATCTCCAATTACTGTTATAGTTCAGAATTTACTTTTAGACAACAGAAAGACAAATTCACTAAAACAGTCTCAAAAAATGCATCCTATCCTCCCCTTATTTCCTCCTCCAATTAATCTTTTCAGATAACTGTATAAGTTGGAGTTTGTTTTATTTTTTATGTTGACCCACTTACCATGAGTTTGATTTAAAATGGGTAGGTATTACAGCTTTCATTCCTCAAGGAACAAAGATCATAACTTTCAGAAAGATATTGAAAAAATCAGCTACAGTGATGTAGGATAGTAAAACAGAATTTGCATGTTCTGTTTCCTTTCATTATGTGAAAACCTTCATACCTGAACAAGAAGGCTTTTATAATTTTCATTATTTCATGGAGGGTGAGACTAATATTCAGTATTCTGATTCACCACAATCCTTGTATCTTACCTTCCGATGCATTGGAAAAACTGGAAGCAAAGGGGCCATCCAAAGGATGGAAGGAAGAAGGTGGGCTGTATGCCCATTCTGGCTCAGGCTCAAAGGAATGATTATCTGTTGAAGGGAATCAGAATTATACAGAAAGTTGTGTGCTGCTATGGATTATTTACACACACAGCCTCATCAGGCCTTTTGACCAAATACAGTTCCACTACAAATATGGCAATATATCCTACTTAAAAAATTCTCCCTCTTTATTATGTATATCCTACTGTTCAATGAATCATGCACTCTATAAAGTCAGTATTTATCAATCTGTTACTACAATAGTTACTTGTTAATATTTTATCAGAACTCCTTTGTAGGGAAAAAACAAACAAACAAACAAACCACCGCCACCAAGTACAAATATATGCAGACTGTTGAGCCTTCTGGAGCTACAGGACTCCCTCAGGATAGAGTGAGCCATAATTTGTTTCAATGTTTATATGAATTGTTGATAGGAGAAATTACATACCATAGAATTTTCCATATGGAATTCTGCTTTGGACATCAGCTCTTGGAAAACTTTCTCTGTATTCAGAGCCATGACTCACAGAGACCATTGGTATGGCTGGAGAGTAATTCTCTCTTCTTCCATTGGGCTCTCTGTAGCTACCATATGGTGAAGAATCATAGGAGTTTTGGTGAGGTAACAGATTCCTTTGAGATCTCCTGCTGTGTGAGCAATAAAAAGGAAAAACTTGAGTGCCAAAAAAACTTTTAATAGATATCCTTAAAAAATTGTTACCTATTATCATCAAATCTGAGTACAAACTCAGATACTAAAAGGTGTTCTGTATTTAGAACTTCAACATCATAACTCGGGTTTGGTCATCAACTGAATTAGAAAGACTAAAACTTTCTCCAGTTGAAGTTAGCATGGAGTCTGCCTAAACAGGAGTAAGTGCTTGGAAAACAAGGACATGCAAGACTATAACACAGTGAAAATTACTGGAACTAAAAAAATATCCATGACACCTATGCCATAAATCCTAAAATAAATTTAACTGGTAAATTATGAACATGTAAAAAGCAAGCAAGCCATTTCTCTTAAATGCCACCTTCCTGATGACAGCTTTAAAAATTTGTGCCTGAAAATGCAAGCAAAAAGGAGGGATTAAAGGAATTTCACAAAACTCTGGAAAAAAAAGTTTTCCCTGCACATAAATAATTGCATTTCTTGGCACAGTCACAACAGCAGAGAATTAAATAAACTCACTTTCTATCAATTTCCAGTGTCTCTGAGAATTGGTAGTCTGGATTTTCAAAAGCTTCATTGTAATAATAAGACATGACAAGTCTGTGGCTTGAGGGAAGAAATCTTCCTTATTTTTGTCTCTGGTGCTTCAGTAATATGTTCATGACAAGACGGAATTCAGACCTAATTACAAAACAGATGCATATACATATGAAATGGAAAGAAAGGAGGTTCATTTTAGCACAATAGTTAGATTATGTCACTCTTCTAACAAGTAACATGAAAAAATATATATGGGAAATGGTTCTAATTTTGTTTTCTGATTTTATTCTACTTACCATTGAGAAATTAGGGTCCATGAAAAGTTACAGGTAAAATGAGAACTATTTTTCTATAGCTATCTCTACAAAAAACTAAGGAACTTGAGCATGTTTCCCCAGCATTGACAGACAAGTAAGAACATGTTGAAAAATTAAGGAGAAAAATCCTCTTTCTTCTTCATACAGGAAAAGCCAGACACACGATTTTTCTCTGATCACTGTGGTATCAAAAACCAAAGAGCAGGTGAAGTCTACCACTTCCCTACTAGCAACAGCACCTCTAAGCCTTAGTTGTGAACACAGGACACATTGGATCAATGCTGTGTACAGAGCTGACATTATTTAGAGAACCATTTGTAATGAGGGCTCTTCTAATAACTTAATGTATTGATCTTGTAAATAGTTTCATTCTTAGCTTGATTTCTTGCAGTGTCCACTTCACTATTAAACAAACAAGACTTGGTCAGAGTTTAACTTTATTTACAAGAATGGGAATATGCAGTTAAGTTGGCAAAAGGAGAACCTCATATTCAAATTAAAGACAGAATCTATATTAAACAAGCAATTCTTGAAATTATTCAGAAGTCACACTCAAAAAAATGAAGAAGAAGCAATTTTTAGCATTTCCTCTTAAAGGTGTCACGCCAAGTTTGATAGCTGGCAAGATATTCAACAACAGGGAAGAAAAATAAAATTAAACCAGAGGGCAAGTCTGGTAAAATCTATCAGATGCCATGCTTTAATCTCAGCTCCACTCCTAGAAACAGAGCTGAATCTCATTTAACATTACGCTTTCAACCAGCTTTTCTGTCTTCAGTGGTTCTCACTTCTAATTTTTCGTGCAGTAAAGAAAGTATCACATGAAAAAAAGTATCTTCCAAATGGATACTTGTAGTGTCTTTTTAAGGCTTTTGAAAGCTTGTCAAAACCCTAACTCTTACATTAATATTGTGTCATTTATGCACCTAAGGATTTTGGCAAAAACTCTAAAATCATGCTGTCTGATACACATTTGTAAAACATTGTCCAGGTTTTGCACAATGACTTGCAAAGAGATTTGCCTGTAAACATAGATAATTGATTCTTACATTTTAATTAGAAAATTGTCTACACTTTCATTATATCATGATGCAGCATGTTTTAATGATGCCCACATCTTCAGCAAATAGTCAGTTAAAAAAAAAAAAAAAAAAAAAAAAAAAAGCACACCAGGCAATTGGTATGTGCTCTATCACCCTTGGCTTCTGTAAATAATGGACTTTGATCCCTGCCAACAAGAAACTGTAAACACACCCTTCCCTTTGTGAAACTTTTATTTTTCAGGCAAAAACCTATTGAGACAGTTGAGATTCACATGTAATCAGACAAGTAATAAGCAGTCTCCTCCCCCTATCCCCAAAGAAAACCAACAATCACTCCAGGAAATGTAAGGGTCTTATATGAAAAGTCATGGAAAGTTTTAATCTCCTGAGAGCTAAGCTTTCTTTGACAGAAAACCACTTAGCCCCTGATGAGCTTTTGAGAACTAGCTTAAAATATATATGGAGTTTTATAAAAACTATTCAGGAATTAGCATGTTCTGTCCTTACAACCCATCAAAAAGCATAGAAACACAATTTTTGAAAAAGATAATGATGGTCTTCTGCAAGAATTTGCCTGGAAAACTAAATCTTCCTCTCTAAGAATATTTTACATTTAAAATTGTAATGGAAAGCTAACTAAGAAAAGATGCCTTTCTGAGAGGAAGAAAATTCTCAGACAACTCTCTTTGAAGAGTGTCCCAAAATACACTGGTTTCCCAGGAAGCCAAACTCTTGGATCCAGCCATCCAGAAAGCTGGGAAGCCTGCCAGCAAGGCAGCTGAAGAGTTGAGTGCAGATCTAACCAGCTCGTCAACTTGCCTGGTCTTCATTCAAACTGTAGAGAGATCAACCATGCTGACAGAAAAAAGACAGAAAAACATAGGTTCTGTAGAACCAGCACTACCCAGAAGTGCTCTGTTCTGGTAGTAAGCATCACCCAGCTACACCAACCAGCCCACTAAAGTGCACCCAACCAGAGGAAACAGATTAGCATGACTAAAAAATACATCCATTATTTCTTTCTCTTACTTCATTTGAAGACCTCTAGACCTTAGGCTTGCCAAAACACCCAAATAAGCCCAAGACAGACAGTCCATGGGCTCCACCATTTTCCACTTTGTTTCCTTTGAGTTGAAAGACACACTTTATGCCATGATTTCTGCAAAAATCCACAGAGACATTTACAGTCTAAGAAGGCATTCAGCACATAAAACAAAAGTTTTTTCTGCACTCCTGAAGCTTAGAGGATTTTAAATAAATTCCCCATGCATGCTGAGACATATTCAAATTTTTGCAGTTTGCTCCTGCAAAAACTAGAGATTTTTCTCTTACTAGCTGAAAATATTAGATCCTAAATCTTGAATGGAATTTGGAGCTAGCTAGAACATGCATAACCCACGTTTTTTGTCTGAGGCTGTACTTACCCAAAGATTATTGTGATATCTGGTGCACAGAGTGCTGCAGAGTGGGATGGAGGTGTGTATGTGCACGTGTGCTAAGGGTGTACAAGTGGCATGCCAGGGTTACACAGGTAGCACAGATAGGGTGTACACGCAGCTCACCAGTCCACCACCCTCTTCCTCCATCCCACGCCCAAAAACCATGAGAAACTTTTCCTATCAAATCAGGTACATACATTATTGGTTTGGTTTGTGGTTTCATGCACTGGCAGTTCATAAATTTCTGATCAGGTATAGTTTGTTGGAAAGAACCAGAAGCACGTAATACTGAAACTAAAACATCTCCTTCTTCTCTTTGACCTATGACTGGATCCAGTAAATCATAGCTCCAGGAACAGCTATGAAGTTTAGACTTGGCTTCCCCTTGAAAAAAATATTTTCCAGAGGGAAAAAATAAATAAAATAGCTGAAGAACAGAGGTTATTTATCAAGGAAAGAAAGCAGGAGTTTGACAAACACTTTGCAGGGTGGCATCTATTTTTTTGGATGACATCTTGTATTTTGGCAAACAACTACACAAATCTTGTGCTCTCCCTCTGGAGAACAGAAGGGTTTAAGGTTAGTGGACTTAAGAATCATAGATATATAAGTAAGGTACAGGATAGGTGGAGAAAGGGTGCTTAAATCATTCAAAACACTCTGCAATGATAGAGAACAGGAAACTCCAAGCAGTGCAAACTTGCACTTCTGGATCGATTCACAGAAAAATGTATCTGCTTTCACATCATAAACCAAAAGCCATGACAAAATATTCCAGGTTACTTTCACCTATTCCTGTTTGGGTAATTCACTGCTATAGGCACTAATCCTCTTTTAAAATATTAATCAAAGAAACGTGGCTGTCTTGCTAAACTACACTTTGTCCTGGTATCAAGTTTCAGGAAAGATCTCTAAACCTTCAAATCATTTACCTGTAATCTCTCAGTAACACGGATTACATAAAGTAAATTCTACTTGTGCAAATCGTGTAGACAAATGCAAACGGTAAATTGCAGAACTACATCATAGTTTACCTAACAGTGATGAACGAAGGAAATAGAAATAATGGAAAAAATGATTCATATGGCGGAATGCGTTCCTTTAGCATAAAGATCTTTTAATTTTGTAGGCTACGACTGAACAGAACTTCACCATTATATATGTTATTTTTATTCACGAACCCCTCTCCTGTTCCACACAGCTTCAAACTGAATATCAGATTGATTTCTGGAAGCGAAAAGTAAGTTTGAGAGTCAGACTGGAGTTAAAACTAGATTACATGTTGCGTCAGTAACAAAGGTCTGGTACTAACCACTACTATTCCACCGTCTCTACCCCAACAATTTCAACATAGCTGCGACAAACTAGGAAGTCTCAGAAATCTACAGAGCCTGTGAGCTAAACAAGCACTCCATTTGAGAAAACCGGATCTTAAACTGACCTATTAGCCATGAAATAAGTGTGAATTATGCAGGGAAGTGAAGGTTAGCTTTTATGCATATTGCCAAAGTACCTGGTATGCACTGACAAGTGCCACCTCTTACTGGCTTTCTATTGTGCTTTTGTTGTTGTCACAACAGATAATAACAGAGCTTTATTATGGTAGACCTTTGGTCAATTTCAGTAATGCAAACCATGCCACAGCTACAAAAGATTTTCCCAGTGAAAGAGATGTGTTAGCAGCAAAGACTCATTTGTTTACCACTGGATATCAAATTACAGGTAAGAAAAATGGGAAAGAAAAGGTGACAGCATCACCACTACTGTCACAATGCTGTTGCCTCTCGCAACACCTTGTTGAACCTCGAGCTCACAAAGGAAAGTATTTCCTAGTCCTATAGTTCAACACTCCCTACAAGAATATAGATCCCATTTTCTCTGTCCTCCCCCATGTCTTCTTGATGTGAGAGAGCAGGGTGCAGAGTGGCTGGGCAGGCTGGAAGGAGCAGGCAGAACAGTGTGTGTCTGACACGGGGACATCCTACTGCTGGACTATCTCTGCTGTCAGCTGGCTGCTCCCAATGTTTCCAGCTACTGCTTCAGCCTGATGAGCTCAGCTTCTTATCTGCTGTATATCCATTTTTTTAAAACCTGCTCACTGGTTTGCCTTTTCCTTTCCATTTAGTAGTCTTCTTGTAATTTCCTCCTACCCCAAAATATAGTAACACTACAATGTTTTCATCCTGTTCAATTTGTTTGCAAGCTAATATGATTCTATCATTTGTGGTTGCTTAGATAAGGCTTTTGGAGAAGGACTGACAGCTACTTAATGCTTGCAGGGTCTCAAGCGTGATTCTACAGCTCCATCTGAGTTTAGATGCCTTTATAATAAACATGCTCCTGAAATATTAAAAAAATTGTTAAAGCATATAGTTTAATTTCTGTGTCCAGTTAAGTGTCTAGAACTTGGCACACACTTCAAAATTTTTGCTTAATGGAAATGGATTAAACCTCTGATACTTCATAGTACTCTCCCTGCTCTAGCACACAAATACCTACTCCTCCACCTAAAAGGGCTCACACAAGCACAACTGTTATGGACTGAAGTACATACAACATGATTTTGTATTATCTAACCCTCTTCCCAGAGATCCTTTTGACAGCAAATCTCTTGTGCTTTGATGCTTTATTGCTTTTATTTTCTTACCTCAAGTAGCCAACTTAATCCATTGGGAAAACTTAAGTGCTGGGTGAAGAGGAGAAATCAGGGATATACCTAACTACTAAAATTAGAATAGGGAACTAAAGGGTAAAAAGAGTCTACCTGTCAGAGAGAGGAAAGATTAGCAAGAATAAGAAACTGTGAACAGAAATCTGCATTATTTTTTGTGACCCTTGAAAAACTTTACCTAGCTCATGGTCTGATCATTATCATTAAAATAATAATAAAAAAAAAGGCTAAGGCAAGCATCACTTCATACCTGTGCAAGTCAGTCTTGTGACTAAATTTCCAAACTGCAAACTATCAACTTATTTGCATGTGAGGACTAAATCTTGCTTTGCAAAACAAGTTTGTTAAGTCTGTCTACTAACCAACACTACCAGCTACTCAGATCTGAAGGAAATATCTAGTTACAAAAAAAAAAAAAAAAAAAAAAAAAAAAAAAAAAAATTGGTAGTTGTCAAGAGCACTTGTTTGGAACTGACTTTACTGCTTACCATAGAAAGACAGCCTATCGCACCAGGTCTATTAGAGGCAGGAGATACTGATTACAACAACAGTTTCCATGTTTTGCTTTGTTTGTTCTGGACATGCAATGGACACCTATTCAGTTTAAATGCAACCTTCAAATTATACTTTAATGAGCAGTATCAGTTACAGGAGTCTCATTCACAAGTTCAATTGGAAAACCTCTCGAAAACTACACATACAGTCATTTTAGGTCAAAACAGGGTTTTGAAGACACACAGTTTTGTTGATCTGAAAACACGCTATTGTTCTGTTTGTAATTTTTAGCTTAACTTCCTGTTAGGATATTGTCATCTCATGCTATTTGCTCAGCTAGTACTTATTATGACCCTGAGAGGAAACAAAAGCTATTCACCATATTCTAGCAAGTCAGCTAAGAAGCTAGAAAATGTCTGGGAAGAACCAGTGAGCAGAGCAGAGTCAGTTCTGTCACGGCTTTCTCCTAGCTCTTCAAAATCCTTACATGCAGTTTTCAAATCACTGGACAACTAATTTTGTATAAACTACCTTTTTTTTTTTCAGACAAAGCAAAGCTAAAGTAGAATACAGTGTAGCATGTTAACACATTAGGGCTCTACTCCTCAGTGAATGTACAGAAGCTATGGACTATACAAGTCACAGAGTCTTTTCCACAAATTTATGAACAGGGACATCCCCACAAAGTGCTAGTGCCTGTTATGTCAGCCCATAGAACAACACCTCACCACTTCCATGGCAAGAGAAAGAGACCTCCCAGCATATGTGTGTCCCACAAGTTTACTCTGGAAAAAAAGGAAATAAGAGGTGAGAATATGAGGGGGAAAAAAGAATAAAGGAAAATAATTGATTGCTTTGCGCTAGCCCAGAACAGGACGCAATTTCCATTACGTTGCTTAGTACGGGAAGTCTGCTGCTATCTTTGTCCTGTGTCAGGCTGTTTTACGTGGGCAGCACCCACACCTGAGCCATCGTTCTCGAGCACAGCTTCAGTTATACACTAGTTGCTTCTACTACATGGAAAAGGATCAGGCCACTGAGTCTCATGAGTGGCAGAGGAGACTGTGGTGACACAAGGTCCCTGGAAGCAGAAGTTAGCGCAGCCTCAACCCAGTACCACCGACTCCTTGCAGTTTGCTTAACAAAGACTGTTTTGAAGGGACAGAGGTTTAGCAATGAATCTTGGATGTAAAGATTGGGCTTTAGATGTAGTCTTCTGCATGGAAGAATTTAACCCTTTGTACGTTTGGGATAAAGGGAGGAAAAAAAAGTAATGCTGGGACTGAAGGAAAAGAGAGAGATGTTTGAGCAGTAAGCCTGTGTGTTTTGAGGGTGTTACAGAATGCTAAACCACAAAGAACATGATTTCTTAGATGGGAGATTTCCCTGCCTCTTTAACAACAACAAAACCAAAACCAAAACCAAACTAAACAAAAAAAGACTTCCCTTTACCTTTTTACAATTTACGAAAGTCGCAACCTGCTCTTCAGAAAATGCAGTGCCACATCCATTCACCTGCTAGCAGCCTCCAAATCACAAGCTGCACCAAATCACAAGCTGCACCAAGCAAGAGCAGACATCACACTGCAAGCTGGTGATCGCAGCATGGCTGGTGCAGCCCCTCACAAACTGGAACGTGGCACTCCCCATCACACTCAACACATCAGGGAAGGCTGAAATCCCCTGTGGGATCAACCCTTCCAGCTGGAGCCAGCAGAAGCTCTTAAGTGACAAATGTGGAGCTGAAGCTGTGAGGTGCCACATAACTGGGCTGCTACCAAGGTGAGGACACCACTCCAGGTGACCTCTCACCTCCCACCTTGCAGAAGCCAGGCACATCCCCGAGCACACATGAAGCCCAGCCTTCAGACTTACATCCCTCTACATTAACAGCGAGCTTAGAAAACTGCAGCCAGCTGTCTGGCCGTTCAGGTGACTCCTCCAGCCCAAGGTGCAGAAAGAAACCACCGCCCAGCCCCAGCATGGGAGAGCAGCTGCAAGGCTCTGAGGGTCCCCCGGGGGCTCCCCAGGCTGCCCCCATCGAAACCCTGGTGCAGCCCAGACCCCTCACCTGCTGCTGGCCACCCGATGTCC
>CM021744.1:9270508-9351437 GCA_011075105.1 Heteronetta atricapilla
GCCTTCTCCATGTCTGCCGTTACCAATTACTCAGATATAGAAACTCAAATGGATTCAGCTGTGCAGTCAGAAGACAAAGGGTATCTGAGTTGAGGTTCAGAACCTTCTTCTGTCAATGCAATAATATATTTTTTTTTTCTTGAAGAGTGTTACTAGATTCATATTTCATCTTTAATTAGTTTCTCCAGGATTGTTAATGCTTCTGCGAGAACCTTTCCTCTGAGCTCTAATTACAGACACAGGATAGATTATCCCAGTGTCTGATGACCTTTTATAGTTGATTTGACTTGAGCTTCATGTGCACAGACATCCTAGCTGGGGAAGGAAGAGAAGTTCCATCAGATGCCCAGGACCTGCTGCAGCACAGCAACCCAGCACCCAAGCCCCTGTGCTGGTACTTCATATCGTATGAGCTCCACAAGAGAGAAAAGTCACATTACCTGAGCGCCAGTGAAGAATCAGCTTTTAAACAGAAAACAAGAGATATTCAATTGATGGGGTACCCACAGCTTCTCTGGGCAGCCTGTTCCTGATGTTTAAATTTAACACTTAACAGAGGAGTGTAATATTTTCAAAAGAGAAAAGATATGTGAACAAAAGCCTCTGGTTTCCAGCAGTGAAATCTGAAGTTTTAAAGTAGAAGATGCCGATTCTTTTTAAAGGTATCTGGTGGAAGCAAATAAAGCAAGGAGTGGGACTTAGTGTTGCATATGGGCAAAATCCCTCATGGATGAGTGGGGTGTGAAGACCCCTAGAAAGAAGGGAACAGACCCTGTGTTTGTGGTGCTCCCGAGGCCTAGAGAAGTGGCTAACTGGTGAGGAAGGAAAGATCTGACTTCTTTGCTAAGCAGCCTGCTGTGCGCACACAGGTGGCAATTCTGATTAGAGCCCATGCTCATCTGATCTACACTCTACCATTGCAATATTGGTTAGCTCCTTCACTTCCAAGGAAACAAATCTTCCTTGCCAAGCTGAGCTAGTCCCCAGACACTAAGAACGTATCATCGGTCATCACAGAAGGGTTCTTTAGGAGCTGCCTCAATGGAGTTCTTGGGATGCATGGGACGGACAGACCCGAAGTTTCTCTCAGAAATATCACCTGCCCCAACTGCAGAATACTGGGAACGCGGGCCGCTGTTACTGCTGGAGAAGAATTTCTCCCGCAGGATCTAAGAACACAGACTTCATTGGCTGTTTGATGGGCATGTCATCTTCAACCATGAAGACGCTTTAAGGGAAAAAAAAAAAAAAGAAAAAAGAAAAACCCAACCCTTTGAAGACAGTATTAAAAGACTGCGTGTGCAGAAACACATCAAACTAACTAGGGAACTTCATTAGGGTCTCACTCTGTGACCAGTTTAATAACACAACTGCTCACCACTCAGGAAGAGAAGTCTATTTTTATTATTATTTATTTATTTAACTTATCCGTTAATTAATGAGGTTGCTACAGTGTGAGTGATTTAGAGTGACGCGCTCTGACAGCTTATACATCGTGAGTAATGCCGTGTCAGGCACTTTGATATTTATATTAAGACGAATGGTGCATAATGTGATGTACGTGCTAACAATGAACATAAATATTTAGCACTCCATGCAAAGCCTGCTCTATGATTAATTTGGGCTTAACTTCATCTCTCTGTGATCTTGCCTACTGCTATTTAAAGGTGCATTTCTGGAGAACCCTTATCAGACGTATTTACAAGTCCTCACCACGGTAGCAGGTTTTGGCAACCACCAAGCTCCCCTCCCATAATGAGATCCTGGAGAGCAGGGGAGAGGGAAAACCAAGACAAAGACGTGGAGGGAGAGGAGGGAAAGGAGCACAGGGAAGGGAGGACAAAGAAGAGCAAGAGAGAAAGAGTGACAGGGTATAGAGGGAGAGCAACGCAAAGAGAAGCATGTGCGAGCATCTGCACGAGCGTGGGAATGGAAAGGGGGGAGAGAGCAAAGTGTGAGCGCAGGAAAGCAAGTGAGGGATAGGGAGCCTAAGGGAAAGAGCAGAGCGAGAAGGAAGGAAAGATCTTCCATGTTTTCTCTTCTTTTGGTACAAAGACAGTCTTTTATTGCTCACAAGTTCATAGTTGTACTAATTGCTCCATTTTTAGTATTGGTTCCATTTACAGAATGAAAGGGCAGGCTCTGTGAGCACTGCTCTCAGCAGAACAGGAGCACATCTCAGTCCTGGAACCTCTGAAAGTGTCACCTTTAGTATTTTGCATCCTCAAACCTATTAATACATAACACACCACTTCAAATCTCTCCCATTCCTAAGAAAACTGACTGATTAGTTTTCTCAAAATGATCATTTTCACTGACAGGGACACAGTTCCTGCCCTCCGTTTCCCAAATATCCTCAAGAAATGCAGAAGACTGAAGAGATTTGACTAAATCTTAATATCCAGAACATTGTTCTGCCTTTAAGAAGAGGAAGAGAAAGGGCAGTCGTATCTCTGTACTACCCGTGAGTGTGGTCTAACCCACTCTGCCGATGCACAGTACTTCAGAGCACTCAGAGCTCAAAACCAAGCTTAGGGTGCTGTCTATTATCAAAAAATAAATTAAAAAATATAATTAAAAATAAACACAAATTGACCAAGAAAGACATTTTCCTTGCTTAAGCACAACTGCAGTAGGGAAACAACAAGGTATCTTCTTGGGTAGGGTAGTAACGAGCCCGCAGAGGATACACCTACATTGCCAGCGGCCTAATCACTTGTCTCATTTTGCATATCCCTTCTACAACCCAGTCACACCTACATGAGTGGCATATTTCTGTATTTATCCACAACTAATCCCTAATTCTTACAGAACTGAATCTCATTAATTTTGTCCTCCTGGCTGTCAGACGACTAGCAGGCCAGCTCGCTCCATGTGGGCACACACAACAAGTCTGCGCTGACTTACCCGCACCGCTTACCCGACTCTTTAAAGTCTGTCAGCTAACAGAAAATGGCCAACCTGCCAGCCAAGGGCAGGCTGTGGTGTGTCCTGCTCTTTGAAAGGTTATTTACAAGGCAAGATGTTTGTGTGAATGCAAATCGTGAGGTGCTTCACCCCCCCTTAATCCAAGACAGAGGTGTTAAACTCCTCCCTTCTCTCTAACATCTCCTACGTGAGGCTTGTTGCCACAGCTAGCTGCCATCACACACAGCGATGTGTGACACCCAGGGGCTGAGGGGCTTGCTATGGTTAGTCTGTCACAAAGAAAACCAGGCGGTTACAGCGCAACTTTGCAGGAAGAAAATATCAGGTGCTAAAAAACTCTTCCATATAAAGATGAGCACACCAAAGTCAAACAACTGGCAATGAAAGCCAAACACATGCAAATGAGCAAGAAGCAGAAATGTATAAACCCATGAGCATGGTTAAGTGCAGCACCAAAAAACATTACGTAGCTGGACGGGACAGAGAGAAAGGGCACCACTGAACCCACCAAATTCAGTCCTGCCCTCCCATGCGGCTGGCACAGGGATGTGAGCCCCAATGCTCTCAGCTCTCACAGAGCAGGCGGGGAAGGAGCAGCACAAAAGTTTGGGGAAAACCCCAGCAGCTCCCCACCATGCGCTGTGCATCACAAGTACTGTGGCAACCATGGCAAACAGCACCTTAAACCTCCAGGGATCCTTCCTGCAGTGGTTGTGTCTTTTTCTCAAGACAAAAATACACTGCTTAATTCCTTCAAATGTTTTTAAAAAGCTGCATCAATATATGCTGATGAAAGCGAGTTGCTGCCTACTGCTCACCCACCTCTTCCTGTCTGAGCCATGGCTTTTTTGTTGTTGTTGTTTGGATCTATCCTATCTCCTGCCCTTACTACCTAAATCTTTCAGGCCTTCACTGCATCCAGAATCACTCTCAAGGCAAGCTCCCACTCATCTCCACACAGAATCCAACACTGACTGGACAAAAAAACAGAAGGCTCAACTAAGAGAGGAAAGCTTTAACACCTCATGGCAAGTTAGGAGCCCACTCAACTTCTTTTCTGATTTTTATTCCTCCAAGCCATCAAGATCAAGCCTTAAAATAAGTGAAAAAAGGGTGAATAGTAAATGGTAGGTACAAAGATTTAGGTGGAAGAACGGAAGGCTAGTTTAACACTTTTTTATTGGTCTACGAACTCAACAGAAGTAATTTCTGCTTCACCTCTAAACGTCCTATGTCTCACAGACAGCAACACTAAAGCAAAATGTAATTATTTAGAGAGTCATTTTTATCCTTCTCTCAAATCTATGTGAAAGCCCTGCCTCCCCGTGAGTATAAAAATTACAATATATCAATCACATTAAGCGAGAGCCACCACCAGCCACTCAGGATTTCTCCTGGGGTGTGTAATTGCGTTACCCAGCGACATCAGGCATCTCGTCTTCTGAAAAGTCACACTGAGCAAATCAAAATAACCTAATGACTGCTTAGACGTGTCTAATTCCTTTACAAGCAATCACAACTGTTCAGAGATTGCAGCAAAAATTCACATGCAAACCTCATTTAGTTGAGCTTCGCCTCCTTCCAGGTACATTTTTCAGCTGAGGAAAAGAATCCAGTTAATGACTGATACAAAACTAACATATGGTTATTGCTCCTCTCAAATATTCTTAATCATCCTGCAGCATGTGGTATGTGTGGCTTACACAGTGCATATGGTTGACAAATTCTGGTTAAACTATTGTTCTTACTCCAAGCAATTTCAGAAGAGCCCGCTCCCGTTAGTTCAATGAGAAGTATTTTCCTGAACACAAAGCAAATGCTCGGATATCACAGGGCATAGAAATGCCCTATTCAGTGCAATAAATAGGGCTGCTAATGAAATCTTCCCGTCCTACCACCATGAGTATGTTTCACCATGAGACCTGAAATAGGTGAGACATGAGAGCTGACACATAGCACCACCAGCTCCATAAGGGAATTCTGTTCAGTTTAACCTACAGCCTTCGACCCAGTCACACACAGCACATACATGGTCTCAAAAATGTCATCTTCTTAGGTGTAAGTATTTATCTCTTACCCTCTTTCCCTCCCCGCTGAGTGCCAGCCAGCTCCCTGATCCCTGCCATAAGCAAACCAGCGTTTGCACAAGTGTTTCATAGGCACTTGGTGAAACCTCTTGGTGCTCCTGACATCAGCATCTTGTTTATTTTCAAAAACAGAAAAAAAGAAAGCTTATTTGGTAAGCTTGGTGAGTGTACTGACAGCCTGGATTGCTAAAAGACTTCAGCCTTGAAGAGCTTTTTATTTACTTTTTTGTTTCTTTCTTGTGTTACTTCAAAAGTTTTCCCAGCGGCTCTAATCTGTAATAGAATATTAAGCTGCAAAACATCTCCCGTAGCTTTGTTGGTCACAGTTACTGAGAAGATTTGATTCCTACTGTTCTTAAAAGGCAAGCGACAGACTTTGTCGGGGCGTACATGACCTTTGCAAAGCAGCAGCCCGGTAGGAACCGCGTCGATTGCTCCAACCTGTCAATGAGCAACAGCCGCAGAGCCAGCGGGAGAACAAGGCCTGATGCCTGCAGTTAAATAACAGCACCTCAGGAGAGCACATTTAGGAAATAGCTGAAGGGCTGGAAGGTCACTCTGGATGAATCGCCCCTTTCTCAGGAGCTGGCACTGCTGCCAGCCAGCAGCTCCTCTGGCTGGCTCTGGTCGTAACGCAGTGGCCTGGATCTAAAGGCGTCCTGTGCTTCAAAAGAGGTGGTCTTTTTTATAGATAGGAGCTCTTCTCTGTAATTTATTATGTTTAAAGAAACATTGAACTTCTCTAAGAAATTCATAAAACCCAAGGGCTTGAGTTTCTTTAAACCAGTGAAGGCTCTCAGAAGCAAATGGCCTGCCCATCTTTCCACACCCAGCTCTGCTGAGCTCTCCCACATGGCTTTGAGGACCGAGTGTCCCCAAACACCCTTCACCCGTAGCGATCGATGCTTTTGTCCCTTCAAACATTCAACAGCTAGAGTTTGCAGGCCTTCCAAATTTTACCACAAAACATTAAGAATCACAGCATTTTTCCCCAAAGGCCTTCCCAAGACAGCTTTGTGCAGCTTTCTTCACACCACACGCAGCACCAGCCTGGACTTGAAGAGCTCTCAGCTCTTATCTAACTCACTGCTCACTTTGCAGCTAACTCCTACGAACCCTCATCAGCTCCAAGAAAGATCCCTGGGTGGTACACATAATCATATCAAATAATGCTTAGTTGAGCAAAACCTGACTTTCAGAAAAATGTAAGAAGAAAGTAGAAGTCCCCAGCTGGGGACACCTATTGTGTCCTGAGCCCATGCAGCACGTAGGTGAGCACAGGCACAGAAATGCTGCCACACACTTAAGCCTTCTGTGATACCAAGTTAAAGATCACATCCATCATCGAGGCATGCAGACGCGCTTTTCCTTGACTGCAGTTTCAGCTTACCTCACCTTCCCAGCCTGCGTGCTGCTGCAAGAGCCCCCGGGTCACGGTGTGCAGCCTTCCTGCTTTGTCTCCTCTTATTTTTCTTGCTGCTCCTTGCTGTTTCTGGGTGCCTCAATACCTGTCCAAATGACAGATGAAAATCATGTTGATACCAAGCCTCTATTTACACTCATTCTAGTATTGGGATCCTTCAGCTGTCCTTAAGGAAAGGGACGTTTAGTGCCTCCTATGCGTAGTCTGCATGAAGAGCATCAGTCTTAATAAACCTGGTGTGATGTTTCTTAAAATGTACCCATCCCTCCGCACAATGACAGAATACCCACAAGCCAAGTGATATTTTCTAACAGCCTAAAACCTACCACAAGGTGTTTCTTTCATTGCCAGCTGAAAGAGCAAGTGTCTCAGAAATGGATCTTTTACCACAAGCAATGCGAGCTTGAAGTAACACAAATCAAATATTCCACTCTTTCTATTATTACTTATTTCCTTGAATCTGCCATTTCTTGCTGCCTTCCTTCCCTTTTTTAAAAGCTTTTCTAATCCAGAGTGGCATAAGAAACACAGTGCTGTAAAGTGCACCCAGTGAAGTCTAGCTGTGTAATTGGGCAATAGTTTTACAATGACTGTTTTTCTGAACCCATTAGTACACTTTCCTGATGTTCCAGTTAGTAATATAAAAAAAATAAAGTAAAGCTTAAACTGTACAACTTGTATAAAACCTTAGAGCAGGCAATGCACTCCTTGGCACAATTGCACTTTTCAGAAATAGGATTTTTATCACAGTCTTTCATTTCCAGTCAATCGAGGTCTGTATTTATAGATCATTTTTCACATATATTACTCAGCGTCTGCTCTCTCTATCTCGACTCTGGTAAATATTTTTGCCTGCTGCAAAGGATATAAGGGCAACACAGCCAAGATGAATTCTTGCATCGGAGTCTCGCAGTTGAGATGACAGTGACATACGGCAAGATATTAGAGCACTAGAGTATCAGAAACGTACGGTAAGTCTGAATAAAGGATGTAGCCTAGAGTTTTATAGCCTCAGGTCCGAGAAAGCAAAGATAAAAGGTGTACCTCCATTGTAACGAACAGCCAACTTAGTCATTCAGAATAATATGCCCCATCAATTAAATTTAACCTATTGATTCATCATCTCACTGGAGCCAGCCCAGGTGTCGTGGATGACAGTGTTGCCTATTTCATGCGCGGCAGCAGAGATCAACAGGGAGGTGGCGCAGGGTACTAGATGCTGCCTATGTGTCTAGCTAAGAAAAACAAACCATAACTTAGCGTTATTAAACTGCTTCACTGCTTCTAGATAGGCGTGTTATATAATGTAATCCAGACGATATAGCTGAGAAGTATGGCCATGTAAAGTGCTAAGCTTACCTCGCTACTAAAAGACTGCTGTGCTTTTCTTATGCGAGTGGGCTGCTGCTCCCTGTGAGTTCTCAGTTACTGGGAGCAGGCTGCCACCCGTTTCGGAGCCACCATAGATACCACTCAAGAAGGGAGCCGAACAGACTCCTACAAGCAAAGAGTATTTTGATTTTCTGTATTGACGGTACATTGTCATTTCCCTGCGGGGAGCTAATCCAGACTCAGTGAAAGCGAGCGTATTGCGAAGACATAGAACCGGTATAGCCGTTCTTTGTCCCAGCAGTTTTGCATGTACATCATTTATGCCTGCAGTCTTATCAACATTCAAAGCCACATCAGTTTAGCTAGTACAAAGCTTTTTAAACTAACAAATTCTGAGCATGGCCAGAACTAGCTGAATTCAAATTTGCCTTATATTGAGTTCCCTCAACTCAGTGAAGGCAGCTGTTTAATATGCAATTAAGGCTCCCCGCACAAGTTGTTCTACCTGCTATGTAAGCTCTGTAAGCTGTAGGTATTATATCAAAAATCACACATGATTAAGAACTAATGCAATGGAGAGTCAGTGCAAGGCAACAAAGAGGCAGGTTATGGGAAATGCAGATCACATCCAAGTCTCAGAGTCACTTTCAGGAGTGTAAAAAGCCAAACGGCCCATTTAATGTCACGTTAGTTGGTTTGTTAAAGTGATACAGGAGGACTATTTCAAGGTGTCAGGCTTCAGCAGAGTGTGTTTTGAATTCCTTTCATAAGAGAACTGTACTATTCTGATCTGATTTGTAAATTTATATAAGGTGTCACAACAGGACACGTAAATAACAAAGAAACAACCCTGCGATGCTAAGTAATCCATACAAATTCTATCACAGTAATAAAGTCTCCCAGAGTTTTATCCGCAGGGCTCCAGATAATCGCATCCTATGAGGAATTCAATAACTCCATCAGTCAAGAACCAGCAAGGTGGGCTGCTACCTGGCTTGGAAGTAACGCTAGCAAAACTCTACAAACGCAGCTTCTCGAATGGAATTAATTCAACAAGACTGGAATGCAGAAATTCATTTCAGGCTCATTTTTTTCTACATCTTTTAGAGCTAAAAAATTGATAGGCTTGAAACCCCAGCAATTGCCTTGACTTTCTAGTGTAATATCTTTGTGGGTAGAATCCTGAAAGACAGAAAAAATATTGGCACATGGCAGTGTTATTTAATTTAACTTCATCTGCAGGCCAAAAACACTTAGTCTAAATTCCAATGGAATTAACCATACTTAGCATACTCACACTATGACTGAATTTTAATAACCTAAAATTAAAGCTGAGATAGTTGGAGGAGGGAAACACGAAAACTGAACTACTTGTTTTTCTCTTTCAAACACCTATAAGTCAGTCTTAATTTTAACACAGTGAAGGACCTCCAGTCATGCCAGGTATCATAGTCTGGTGTGTATTTTACAAAATTGGGTAACATCAAAAAAAAAAACTAACAGCATAACAAAAGGGAAGATGTTTCTTTCCTCCAAAGAATTTCCAACTAAAGCATGAAACAATGAATAAAACCAGACTGAGACATCACAAAGCAGCACTACTTTGCAAAAACTTAGTGGCTGAATGCAAAGTTTCTCTAATTTTTGTCAGCAAAAATATTTTGAGGAATTTTTGTTACAACAGTGCGATGGGTTTGTGCAACAGAGGCAGTATGAAAAAAAAAAAATCAAATAGGGGTCTCACACTAACATAAAGGAGAGATGGACTGGAGGGAAAGGCTGAACTGACAGGTACCCCTTGGAACAGAATGGGGCATCCTGGAGCGGGTGTCTGACAATTGATGGAAGACAGGACAGAAAGCCTACAGAAAGTTGAATCCAGAGCAACAGGATACTCAAAAGAACTTCCTGAGAAGTTGTCTTGGCAACTGCACTCAGTATACACATGCACAGTGAGACTGCATTTGTGAAGTGAGAAGCTCACACAGTTAAGGTTGGAACTGGCAGAAAGTTCCACTGGACCAGTCAGGAAGGCCAACCTCAGAGATATCACTAAGGCAAAATCAGCAAGGCCAAGATCTATCTTGACACAACAGCTGAAAAAGAGAAGCAAATTGCAGGGGATTTACAGACCACATTACAGACCACAAACAAAAGGAAAACAGGGAGGAGAAAGAAGGAAGAACCAGGGGCTAGTAGAATGGGCTAGTGTTTATCAGGTGCCACCTCGGTTTGAAGCCAGCTCCTATAATAATTAGTGAACCAACTGAGAAATACAGAAAGGCAGAAATTGCTTCTGTCTTCTCTTACTGTGTTGATCAAGTACAATATACAAATCCAGATTTATTGACATCAGAATGATGTGGACCATTCTGAGGTGAATTTAACAATATAAAGGAAAACAATTCTATCGAGCCTCATTCTTCTGCTGCTGCTCCCTGAAGAATCTGGAGACAAAGCAGTGCTGTGTTCCCATATCTGAAAGCATTATACGCCCCAAACAGTCAATTGACTCAAACCGGGAAGGAGGTCTGGGCAGCTTTCTTCAACACATCTTTTACTCAGACACCTTGGGACACCACGTGAAGTTCTTATCAGCACCTTGCCTTTATATAAAGTAACAAGAGCTGGATGAATCAAACTGCGAATGAAAATCAGGATGTTGTTTCTAAATCCATATGAAATGGGTATTTGTTTCTCTCCTTTATTTTTTTCTTATTCTGATACATCACTGAAGAGCTGAACTGAATTTATTATTCAAGCTAATCTTTGAGGGCAACTCATGCTAACCCACTTAATAAACCATGTAAAAGTTTTTTGGTTATATAAAGAGGTTTTCAAAAAACATTTTTAAGACTTTGCTGATGCACTGTCTTGTAGCAAAGAGCAATTTCTGATTTTACACAAAAACAAGACACTCCCATTTGAAAACTTGGAATGCAATTATCTCTATAATTTTGTTTTCTGGTTGTCTGGGATAATAGGTCTTTGTAGGAACAAGAGGGATACAACTGTGCTAGTTACTATAATTTCTCCTGCTAAGGCTCTAACCAAGTCTGGGAAAAAAACACATGGGGAAAAACAATTTTGTTTTGCCAAATGCTAGTAATGGTAAAGTGTCGGTACTTTTACCACTTAAGAGTGTCACAGTTCTACCACTTTCCTATAGAAACTGTATAGAATTTCTTGCTTAAGCAAAACTAAGAAAAAAGAAGTGGTACAGTTTTCTAATAACAGTAAAAAACATAACCATTTTCCTCTCTGATGCATTGTAACAGCAGATCTATCCAGCAATCAGCACACTACGCTGACTACAGCTGCTCTGAGTCTCTGGGTCAGGTCCCAAGAGGCACTACAAACATGTACGTTGGTCCAGGCAGACAGCATGGGGACTCTCAGTGAAACCCAGGACTTATGCAAGGCCACAGCAGGCCTGGAAATTTAAGACATGACGTTCTTTGTGTGCTTTAATACAAGACTCTAAAATACTGAGATGCAGGAACAGCGTTGTCTTTGTGCAACCTGGAGAACCCATGTAACTTCAGGCACTTACCTGAGACCTGACCAGCCTTTGGGAAGCACATCTCTCCCTGTTCCATGCAGAAAACCCAGCCTTCTAAACCAAGATGCTCTGAATCTCACCATTGCCTAATGCAGTCAAACATAACCACAATATAAAACACCGGCCTATTTGGATTTCTTATCGATCAGTCTTCTGCTGTGAACGGGATTATTTTCTTCTTTGACCTCGGTACAGGGAGCTATTTAGAAGCTTTTCAAAATCCAGTTTTCTATTATTCAGAGACAGATTTGAATGTATCGACTCAGAACAAGAACTTGTTTTTACTGTTGTTTTTCTCTGATTTTTTTTCCTCCCACCTTGCTTTCTGTTCATTCCCCCCTCTCCCAAGGTGGATGCAAACCTCAGGCTGCCCGAGTACCTTTTAAATGTTAAATAAAACACATCAGCCTGCCACGTCTGTCTCAGCAGAAAGTCAATACTCTCTCCAGAAGCAATCAAGCACCCAAGCATGGAAGCTAAAGCAAAAGCCTGTAAAAATGTAGCAGCATAGACTGAAGCTGGTGCAAGTAAAGGTTTTCTTGTAAACCTCCAGTTGAAAGCAACTTTATCTAAGAAATTACGAAGTTTTTGATCAACCTGAGCTAAATGTTGGGATTAGGATCTCAGTGTGTGGCTAAGTGAAATTCTGAACCATGCAACACTCAGGTATCTTCTACCAACTTTACTGACATTGTAGCAATAAAGTACCTGCCTAACTTTTCCAATTCTAAATCTCTTATGTGCCCTGAATTTTAGCTACGTTGCATCTTAATATTTTTCCAGCTTCTATAAATGCAAACAGTGAGAAAAATGCTTTCTTCTAGCAGCACAACTTTGAAAACCCTTACCTAAAAACGAAAGTTATTTCACATGGGTCACTGAACATGCCCTGGATGACAAATGCTTTTTATCACTATCAATCTCGAGAAGTGGCTCAATGAAGAAGTGTCTAAGTATGCAGAACAATGCTACACACATTAGAAATGGCCTGATTTTTTTCTCCAGATAGACTAAAAATAATGTAGCTAGCCCAGCAAATATTTTTAACCTTTATTCTGTGAACACAGAAATGCTTCTGTCCTTGTGAAAAATCTATAGAAAGAGACTAAAAACTCCATAGGCTTCAAAAATAATTTGTATAATCATAAATAGCCCAGATAAGCAGTACATAATTTTACCCTTAAATAAATAATCTTGAAAAATGTTTTTAATCCTGGAGTTGGGTGCTCACTGTTGGGACTAAGCACTGAGAATCAGAACAGACAGGAAACTGCCTCTGTGCTCAGCCACGTGTAGTCAGTCCTTACCTACGAGGGACACAAGCACATGTGCTCTCAGGCACACAGTGGGTACAAGGAATTGACTCAATTTCCATGTAATAGTGTTTTGTTTCTTCAGAGAGAATTGCCAAACTAATTCTAATACAACTGATCCAGCAATCCAGCCTCCTTAATAATGCGCATCCCACTGTCAGTGATGCGGCGCTTCGGGAAATAAAAGAGAACAAGGAACTCACAGAACAAAAGTCATTATGAAGACCTAGAATTTCCTGTAAGGTCTCCAAAAGATTTTTATACTGATGTAATCATTTTCCATACATCATACTAAAGGGCCAAATCCTACAAGGACTTACAAGCATTTGCAGCATTCACCACATCAGAAGCTCTACTGAAGTCAGTTCCACCAAGGCACACTAAGAATCAAAACACATGCTTAAGGGCTTATAGGACTGAAGAGATCTAATGGAAAAATACCCACATGCAAAAACAGTATATGAGGTGGGTACCTGATAGGGACAGATAGGTCACTTCACACACCTGATTTTGGGGCTGTTAAAAAATAAATTAAGTCTTGGTATTACTGGGCAAGATTCAATAAAATAACTATGAGACCAATTTGGGGGAACAGAAGCAGGAGGTGAAAACAGGACTTTTACCTGGAATGCGATCTGAACACAGTTGCCATCCAAAATTCAGAAAATAATTAAACCTCAAATCTCTGAAGGTTTATTATATTATCTAAAAAAGAACTTCTCAATCCCTAGCATTGCAACCATCTGCAGAGGCAAGTCCTGCTTACAGCAAAACAAAACAAGCAAACAAAAACCACCACAGATGTAAAGGTCAGGATTTACATTCTTAAAAGATACACCTTGAAAATCCATCTCTCATTAATTTTTAGGAAATGCCTGTCTTCGCTGTTTCACCATTTGTTCCATCTCTGCTCTTTGTACAGAAAATGAGTTGCATATTTTAGCTAAAACACTGGCTTATCCAACCTACAGCAGCATCCCTGCTCTGCAGATCAGTATGGGGAAGCTATCGCACAAGCTGAGTGCAGGCAGTCTGTAGGAAGAGGTCGGGCAGAGCAGAGGCAACAATGCGGCACGTCAGTTGTCTGGGTGATAAATACGGTAACTACCCTGGTCGGGTGACTGCCACCTTTAATCCAAGTGCGTGTTATGGAGAGTGACTGATGGGCAAACACAATCCTGGCAAGAAGCACAACTCTTCTAAACAAACACCTTAAAAATCAAAGAATGAACAGAAAGATCGTCATCTGCACATCTCTTTCGTCCCCAGTGCCACGAAGTAGCATTTTACTTGGTAATACTAAGATAAAAGTACTCTTGAAGACTTTTAAAGCCCAAAATGATTGTGAAGTGCACCAAAGACCTCAGAAACACAAATCTCATTAAAATCATAATTAAGTGTGAAGAAAGCTTCACTAGTATGAGTTAGACTGTGAGGTTATAATGCTGGCGTCATCATTAACCCAACCAGGGGCACTCGGACTACATGTGAGCAAACAGCACGACCAGCATACCCAAGTCTGGAGCACAAACATTCAATGCCAAGAGAAACTGGTGCTGCTCCTGGCTCCCTCAGCTTATATCTGCTTCTTATTTTGCAGCGTTTGGCCAAAAGGACTGAAAATATTTCTAAAATAATGGGTAATATATAAACTGCAGAGGAAACATTTTCCCTGTTATCCCAGAAGACTGCATACAGCCAGCAGTGGTTGTGGCAGCATGCGTTCACAAAGCAGACAGAGAGTCCAAGGCAAGGAAAAACTAGAGCTGAGGACAGCTACCATGGAGAAACCTATCAGCCCAAAATGAAGGCACAACAAAAGAACAACTTCAGCAACTTCAGTCAGGGCTCACCAGCAGTCATAGGCTCCAAATTATCTACAAATTGTAATCATTTGTCCCAGAAACACACCGACATTTTGCACACAGGCATGACCATTCTTGAACTTGTGATTTTTTAAAACCAAACCTCTGCCTCAACAGCAGAATTTAATCTCTTTTATTTATGGCTCTCCCAATTCCCCAAACAATTAGGTTGTAACCGAACAGGGAGACATCGACAGAGCCTGATCTCTCTTCCCACGCAGCAGTGAGCCGGGTACTCCTCCTTCCTGGCACGCTCGCGTCCGCGTGGCATTGCAAGGTCGTTTTGATTTGTAGCACCAGAGGATTACAGAAGCCTCAGGCATGTCAGAAGCCTTCACTTTCCACTAGAAGCTCACTGAATTATTTCCAAATTTACTGAAAAGCAAACAGCTGCCAAAGAGTCTCACTACCCACAGCCCAGGAAGGCAAACAGTAATCAATTAAACTTTAGAAGAGATGCAAAGTCTTTAGCTTGCAAGGTGAGACATCATAATCCCATACTCAGGTTTATTTACTTTCTAGTGACAAAGCTGGCATCCTTGAATGACATCTTTCCAAGCCCAGGTTAATTATAAACCTAAATAGAAGATGACAGAATGCTGTTGTTACAGTTGAAATTCTCTACAATCCTGATTTAGAAGAAAAGAAAGAGCATTTCTGAAGCTTTAGTTAGAAATTGTTAAACAAATACAAAACACAAAACGGGTCAGTCACAGGTCTCACACCTGGAACCAGGAATACCTGCCTATTAGTCCGCACCTCCACTTACTCAGCCTTTGCTTACTCATCTGTAAAGTGGAACAGCTATTTGTTACAATACTGGCTGACACGTGTTAAGAATTCAGATAGCTGAGATACCACATCGTATCGGCATGAATCACGGTTGTGACTGTGACTAAAAAATAGTCTGCCTAGATGAGGAGTGAAAATGTCAGCAAATATGTAAGTGATAAAGCCAAAATGACTTATTCCCCTTGCACAGCTCATGATATTGCTAATGCAAGATGTGAGAAATGTACAGAGCCGGGAGCGTGGCCCCAGCTGAAGCCTCTGGAGAAAGCACTGGAAGTACCCAAGGTCGACCTCCAGGCTTTTGGAGCCAGGAGTATAAAGGATCTAAGGCCCATGACACTCAACTGAAAACAAGATATGAGCAGCATATGAAATGGTTTGAGCTGCAAAGAGCAGCACAGCTTCTCTTGGCACTGCAATGATGACTTACTCATTCCCGACACTAGTATATTTGTTCCCTTACCTCCTCCATGGCATGCTCCCTCTCTTGCTGTATGATGCTATTGCATCAAACTTATGTTTAAGTTATTAGCTGCCAAACTTTTCATAGAATCACAGGATGGTTGAGGTTGGAAGGGACCTCATGATTTTATCTGCTCCAGCCCCTGCTCCATCAGGGCCACCCAGAGCTGCTTGCCCAGCCCTGTGTCCAGGCAGCTTTTGGAGATGTCCAAGGAGAAGACTTCACAGCCTCTCTGGCAACCTGTGCAGGGCTCTGACACCCGCACAGCACAGAAGTGCTGCCTGGTGTTCAGACCAAACCTCCTGTGCTCCAGTTTGTGCCCACTGCCTTTGGGCCTGGTCCTGGGCACCACTGAGCAGAGCCTGGCTCTGTCCTCTGTGCACCCTGCCTTCAGGGATTTGTAGACATTGGTGAGATCCCCCTGAACCTCCACTTCTCCAGGCTGAGCAGGCCCGGCTCGCTCAGCCCCTCCTCCCAGGAGAGGTGATTTCAACATTATTTTCATCCCAAATCTAAAGCACAGTACCATACCACCTATCATGAAGACAATTAACTCTATCACAGTCAAAATGAGGACAGGGAGTTTGCAATTTTAGAAAAATTGGGAGACAAAGAGAGAAAGGATCAAGTTTGTTACATTATCAGTAATCAGCTATATTTCATCATGACAAGAAAAAACAATCCCTATTCCCTTTACTGATAATTTTTTCTTTCCTCCTAATTTTATTGCATTTAAGTAAGATGAAAAGGACAAAAGTTTTAGAAGATGGCACACCCCTTTAAAACACAGAAAACAGAAACTGAAAAAAGCAGAAACTATTTGATATCAAATAAAGATAAATCTACCTTTATGCCACAAGCTATGTATTTCTGATCATCAATATTGCATTTTACTTCAGTAAAAAATAAAAAAAATCTTAAAAAGGCATAGAAAAACAAAGTCTCTTGATTTTTAGACCACAGATAAAGAGACAGATCCCATTAATACCTCTTTTTCTCAGGAAGAATTCAGGGAAGAGCTTTGTTACTGACTTCCACACTCCTAGCTACAAAGCTGATGCAGCATGAGGAATACTTCATTTCTAGGAAGTTCTTTTTGACATGAATTTGCCTGTCTCTAATTCAACTACAAGTACTAAATTCTAAGAGGATTAAGTAAGACAACAGTGAAGCTCAGCAACAATATACCACACAGTATATAAATTTCTTAACTGGATAGTTACAGCACAGTTGAAAGCAGGAATATATAAGATTCATTCAGACTGTCTGCAATTTAAAAGAACCCTTCTACTTCTGGTGCTTCACCTACCTTTCCCTGAGCATCTGACACTGGACAGAGATATTGGGAAAAGGCCTTTTCAAGAGTAAAATTAGTATGTGATATTAATTTACATATATGTTAAGCTGTAGAAGATAAAGACTGTAGGCAGGCACAGAGGTAACCTGCAACTCTACCTGAGCTAAGGCCTAAGCTTTCTCTGAGAGCAAGAAGGTTAACGTCTGTGTAACAGAAAAGTAATTTTTTTTGTTTTGTTTTAAAATCAGAAGCATTAGTAAGCAAAATAAACAGTGGGGTGACAAACAGCTGCCCAGAACATGGCTCAGACCACAACTTACCACTGGGAGCGCAAGCCATGTGGCCACAGCAGGGTCGGTGATACCAGGCCAGGGAGATAAACACCATGGGTAGAAAGGGGCAAAGCATAGAAACACTTCAAAAAGCACTTCCCAAGAGCAGTGCAGCTACAAAGTACATCCCCTTCCACACCATCAGGGCCACATTTCTCACCAGAACAAGTGTCCCGAGCAGCCCAAGAGCCCTCCTCGCCTGGCAGTGTGCAGCTCGCAGCCCGCCTGTGGCGCTAGGCCCGAGGGCAGAGGTTCCCGCCCCAGTTACGTTCCCACTGCTCAAACAGTATTGATTAGTTCATTTTAAATTGATTAGATAATTTTAACTGGTTATGAATAACAAAACAACAAAATTAATTTGAGTAAGAATATAACTCATTTGGGAAGCTGTTTCTTACTCTCAGAAATGAGCAAACAAATAGAAAGCCTTCTAAAAGCCACACAACTCTTGAAAAATGTTCATATCATACCAGCATCCAAAACCACAGAATATTAAAAATGCAACTTGCTGCACCTTAAAATCATGTATTTCTAAGTGCAAAAATAAAAAAAAAAAAAAAAAAAAAATTACTCCACATGTTCACTTATCACACAACAGTAATAAAAATACACAGCTCAAATGACTAAAATATATACTAAAAAAAAAAAAAGGAAAAGAGTTTTGTTGGTTTCTTATTTATTTTTGTTTGTTTATTGTTTTTTAATAGAAAAGCCTTTTTTTTTTTTTTTTTTTTTTTTTTTTTTTTTTTTGGCCAGCTGAATTAATGTTTTTTTCAAAAAAATAAAAAAATAACACTGCGAAACTATTACGCTGCTGTGGGCAGGAGGTGCGGCCTGCAAAGCTCCCTTATAACCTCCATTTTGAGGAGTGGCACTGCCACAGAGCTCTGTGGCTGCAGCAAGGCCTTCCCTGTGCCACGGGCTGATGCAGGCCCCCAGCTGCCCTGCTCCCCATCCCTCCTGCTTCCCCACCTCCTGCTGCCACCCTTCCACAATAACGTATTTTACTGGGAGAGGAGTCTAATGAGAAAAGCACAAACCCGAGCTCCTTAGGCTGACCAAAGACCATCCCAGCTTATTCTCTTCCAAGCATCCCATATTTACCATACTCAGCAATGCTGTGTACTGCAGTAATAAAAACTTCAGCTCTTGTACCTTCCTTCTGGCATGACCATTATTTTGTCCCTGTGATATATCATATTATTTCTGCTTACAGTGCATACGAAGTCTCTCCTACTATTGCTGTATTTTTTCTTCTTAAACGATGTGTATAAAACAAAGGACATCCCCGATGGTTATCTGGTGGTTTTGCTTTCTCAGGTATAAAAGTTTTCCAATATAACTCAAATCTCTGCTTTCCGTGAGCAGAGCCCAGCTCCACAAGTTATGAAAGCCTCACTCATCTGTCATTCATTTGTACTTAGGATTATCCATAGCTGCCTGGAAACAGATCCTTCTCATCTGCACTCCCCCTTTCCCCATCACTCTAGCAGCATTTGACTCTCCTTTTCCACTCCTTATTGTGAGGAATTTTTGACTCCAGGTAATTAAAAACACCTTTTCATTTATTATGCTCTGCCCACAACACACCTTGGTCCTCTCAGGGAGCTGCAGGGAGCAGCACAGCTATGTGATACATGCTGCTTTATGGGCTTTGTTGTTTGCTCCCTATTCTGAAGCAAAACCACACAAACCCACTGCATACATCACCCTGAGCTGCCACAGAAATCAGTCCCGTGAGCCCTTTGCCATTGCCACTGACTACTCCAATCTCCCCCTTGCTCTTTTAAAAGATGTTTCTGTACAGGTGCCTTCCCTATGCCTCTCACCAAGGGTTTTTCCTTGGTTCCCCTTCCTGCTTTGTCTGGGTCACTACAGAGCAACGTGCTGCACTGGGCACGAGACAGGTCGTGCCAGGCCCTGCGAGGCTGCCGGCTCTGCTCTGGAGGCTTTCCAGCCCCACAAACAGCACAGTGAGCACCGTCCCTGCAGCACCCACACAGCCCTGACCTTTTTCAGGCAGAACTGCCTAGCCAAGGTGATGCCAAGAACAAAGATGCAGAGCTTCATAATTCCACATGGTGCTCAGTACTGTACTGTGTGCGGTGATAGGGCAAAAAAAGCTGGTGTAGATTCACTTTAAAATGTCGTGAGCTTTTCTGAAGATTGTTTGCAGCATGAAATGGTCTCTAAAGAGATTTATAAAAATAAAATTTGGGGATAAAGGGAAAAAAATATTTTTCCACAATTTATTTCAATTAGGTAAGTGAATTATTCAACTATGGGCTGAACATGAGAGTATGTCTGTCAGGCAGAATAACTGGAACAAGATATTGGAGATTTATGATCACAACAAAAAGACTTTTTTTTTTTTTTCAAGCAAACTGAGGGCTTTTTTCAATTTTTTTTTTAATAAATAGTTTTTTTTTTTTTTTTTTTTTTTAAAGGGGAAAAGAAAGAAAAATATATAGAGAGAATAAAGGTAAAATCCAGCAAAAGAAACTATCCATGATAATACAGTGAATCCAAACAAGAAGACAACAGAGAGCCTGGTGAACAGTCACAGTTCAGATGTCAATGTATCAGAAAAGGTACTGGCCTCCTAAGCATCCTAGGGGAGAAATTTACCTTTAAAATTGTTGAACAACAAAAAAGAGTGGGAAAAAAAGGTAAAAGACGCCACTACAATGGAACATGCAGAATAACAGTGTCTTAGGGTACAGATATTAGATACTCACTGGGAGGAGGAAGCTGGATCAATATGAAGGGATGACTTGCTCAGTTTAACAACTGCAGCAGAGCCACAGTGACAGGAAAGAAGCCAGGTATGACAAATAAGATAGATGGAAAACTTCAAAGGTCTAGTGATCATGGTAGTAATAGCTTTAAAAATTTCCTGAGGCTATAATTCCTGAAAAAGCAATTCAAATGTATGAGGGTTTTAAAAAAAATCAGCATTCAAAAGAATACAAATGGAAGAAAACTGTAATCAATTAGTTTCTACAACAGTTGGAATTGAAGAAACAAACAAACCAACAAAAAAACATTTAGCTCATGGTTAAAGGCTGAAAACTACAATCAGCCCACGAACATCTCCTGAGTAATCTGAAATGAGTCAAGTCATGCAAACCTTACTTAGTCACAATTCATGCTGGAAGAAGACCCAGGAGCTGGGCTTTGTAGATGTCTCAGTGCACACCAGAAGGATCATAAAGCCTGTAAAAATCAGTACTGAATAAATGAGCAGATAAATAAATATCACAGAAGAGCAAAATTCTCTACAAGTATGTAGTCCATGTATTGATGTGGCCAACGTCAGACAAAACAGTGATGTGCAGAAGCAAGATTAAATACTAAGTGATATGTAGGAGCAAGATTAAACAAGATTAAACACTGCAAGATTAAACACATGCAGCAGGACAGGAAGGCCTGTGGCACTGGAGACCTGGTTTCCAACGTCACCCTCCCCTCTCAGGCCATTATTACCACCCTGTAGGGTGAAAACCATTACACTTGACTTTTTTAAAAGCCTGTGTTTATCGTCTGTCTACCCCGCAGCAATCAGATCCTTCTGCTGTTGTACTGTGCTGGGCAAAAGGAAGCCCTGACTTCAGAGGGAGGGCCTGTGGTGCCACTGTGATAGGCCAACAAACGGCTCGGACACAAAACTGAATGATTTTCCACCTGTCAGTGTCAGATGTCACTCTGAGCATTCCTAACCTGCACCAAACGATTTCTCATGCAACCAGAGTGGGACTAATTTGCAGCATTGCCACTGAGCAAGTGCGCACATGAGACCACAGTGCGGAACATCACCCCACACACAGGAGAACTGCTTCATACACACTGACTTCTTAAGCCATGACGAGCTGCTGCACCTCTTCCGTGATACTGCAGAGGGTCCTACAGAAATAACACTATCAGCCATCTGTCTAGGAAGGTACAGAATAACTGAAAACATCCAGATGACAAAAATTTGCATTTTCATAGTTACCACTACAGTATTTCTTACATCAGACACAAAGCGTACCCCCACTATGCAACTGGTGCAGAAAGCTGAAGCAAACACAGTTGGTTTTTGCTAGTGCTCACACAGAATTTACATCCTCTAATTGTACAAAGCTCTGTGACCAATTTTGCAGCTGGATTTTTTCTGTCGTCATAGAGTTGTCTAGTGGCAATATTTGCACATCTGCTATACAGCGTATTTCCATATCCAAAGGCACAGTGCACACTGCCTTGCGCTGCAAGGGACGTGGGATTCTTGCTCTGCAAAGCAGTCCGTTGATCACAATGAAATATGACAAAATGCCAATAGCTCCTGTACTGAGACATCTCAAGGATTCACAGCCCAGTAACTATTTAAACAGTAAATAGCTAGTTAAACCTACTTCAGGTCATATTTAGAGCTGTGTCTCACCAGAGTAACAACTTTTTCAGCAATACAATGTTTTTTATAAGCAGTATGTGATGTAAATTTAAGAAGGCTAAAGCATAAAACGGAACTATATGGATAATAACTATGTATAAAAGGTAGCCCTTTGACCTCGGCACAGTTATTTTACTCAGAGGAGTACTTTTCTTTATGAAGGGTTTATTTGTTCTGGCCTCGGATCTTCTAATGATGGCCTACCATAATCACAAATGGACGTGGTGTTGATTTGAACAATTTCTTCTGCTCCTAAAACATGGGATTTGCTTCTAAGCATCAGTGCACAGACTCTAAGTTGTTCCACTATATGACTTTTACCACAAGGGAAGTAGAAAATGCTCTAAGATTTCTCCTATATCTTCTATATTTTTATAGCAACACGTTCAGTTACTAAACATACAAGCTATGAGCTTAATATTAATTTAACCATTTACCATTACAGCAGATAAAAAGATGTCATTAGTGAACCTAGATTCCCTCTGGTGAAAACACACAGACAGACAAAATGACGACTCTCACCCAGGTTTCCAAGAAGCTACACGTTCCTGCCTTTATTTACCAAACTTTGTCAGCAACTGTATAGCATCCAGCTACAAACAATTAGCACCAAGGAAACTTAAACTGATCTAGATTTTTCTACCAAACTTCCTTTTCTATCAACATTTCTAACAACATGTTGCCTATTTCTAGTACGGGCAAATGCACAGCACCTTCAGAACTCACCGGTAATGACTTTCACCTAGTCTAGATGAGCTGGTCTTTCAAGTGGATAAATGTAATTTTGATTACTTGCTAATTTATAGCTGGGCCTCTCCTGTGAGCAGCTGGTGCTGAAATGAACATGGTGCACTTGTGACATGGGATTACACAGCTAGAAGAGCTAAGGAGGAACTACCTAATTAATTTCAGTTAATTTTATTAAAAGACGTATGGCTGCATGCAAACCAGCTTTCCAGAAGTAGAAAAGCTCAACAGTGTTTCATTCAGCTACTGAATTTCCATAAGGCATCTGGACTAAAAGCCATGTTCCTGGTGCAGCAGGTCCATATCTGTGCATCTGAGCTGCACGTGTGGGCACCTCATCCCCTCCTTGGGCACAGGGCAAATACTGCTGTCTGCTCAGAAAGCTGCGGCAAAGTCACTGATTTATGATGAGCAAGAAATAACCATTGCAACAAAGCAGTCCAAGGTATTAAAAATGCTGTTTTCAAATTGTTCACTGTATTTCTTACAACAGCTCTGAAGCACCACAGGTAAGTATGAACCCTTGAAACAGCCTCAGGGTGCCTGCCTGTCTTAAGGCACAACCTTTGTGGCTGTCACCAGACTTCCCACATGCTCAATGTGGAGCCAAACAGTTTGCTGCTACAAACAGCAGCGCTGCGAATAAGCCTACCTGCACAAACACAGAAAATCCACTTCAGTGAGTACATTAAAGTATCTCTATGATGTTGCTGCAGAGGGAATTTGGCTATATTAAGTTTCTCTCTCATTTCACACAAAAGATCTGCATTTAATGCAACAGTACTGCTCAGGGACTGCAGGACACCAGGGATGTACTGGCAGTGCTGGGAACTGACTTGATGTGGACTCACTTTGCTAGTGCATGGTCTGGAGAAAAGGCTATGTAGTACTGTAATTCCACTAAATAAAAAGGATCTATTATAAATATGTTCAGCCTGCCTTTGACCTGTGAATTCAGAAAATGGAAGGCTGGATGCTAAGGGCTTTTACTTTTAAAATACACTTCTCGGTCAAATGCCAAGGCAAACAACCCACCTTAAATTCTTCCCCAGTCTTTCCCTGACCTTCCCACTTGCAAGCCCTAGTTGTATCGCCTGCTTTCTGGCACAGGAAATTAAATCCACATACAAAGAGTTACCTATGCCAAATCTTGCACGTACTTTTTAATGCACACTAAGTATACTATAAAAATGTGTAAAGCTTGTAAAGAATGCAATATTTAAGTACTTAGCAGGATCTCCATTGCAAATTGATACTGAAAGCTCCCTGCATTATTTCATTTCAGCCTGGGACTACCAGTTCTCTTATTACATAAAAATACCACCACAGAAAGGTCTTCCCCATCCCCGCAGAGGGTACCAAACGTAACCGTTCAGAGACACCTCACTGGTTGTTTTAAATGTCACCAAATCCAAACCCCAGCGTAAAGGGGTTATTTGTCATACCCTTGTTCTGTACACACCAAAACATTTGCTGTCATCAACAGATCCTATTTATTCTGCTCTCAGTTAACTAAGTTCTGAAATCACCAATGGCTGACGTAAGTTTAGTCTACAAAGCAAGTATTGCAGAAGAAAAACTGTGGCAATGAACAAAGTCTTTAACAAGTCACGCCTAGAGGAGATCAATAACAGCTAATTTTTGTAAAGAACGCAGTAAATCCTTTTACCTGTTGCATTCATGCGCGTACCGATATCACTGCTATCTCAGTTCATTCAGACAGACTGAAAGTATAACTCTAATATTTTAATTTACTTAGCCAAAGCAGATTATTTTTTTTTAACCAAGTTAAAATACATTATTTTGGCCAACAATTTCTTCAGCAGAGTACAACAAACAGGGACGTTTCACAAACCAGTATAAATTAAACTTGAATTTAAGCTAGTACAGTAAGCTAGTATAATTTAAATGTAAATCCCTGCATTTTTTGTAAAAAAGTAGATTATTTCTAAACAGTTTACATTTCTAAATAAGAGGTTAACAAAATAGAGATCTGGTTTGATGTTATTTATCTAAACATTAATTCAGTTTTTACCCTAGTAGAACTACATTGGTTTAGACTCTAATTGAAGGTTAAAAATTCAGATCATACTACAGCAATTTTCTCATGCAAAAATGCTATTAGAAATGAGACCACCAAATGAAAACTAAGCTCACAAACTGGCACACACATATTTCACAGAATCACAGAATGGTTGGGGTTGGAAGAGACCTTAAAGATCATCTAATCCCAACTAACCAACTAATTCCATCTAATTTCTGGAGCTATACATTTCCATTGCATGGGACAGACATCTCATGGTATTTGTAAGAAATAACCATTTACAAGTTTTTTTACAAGCATATAACAAAGAATGTGCTACAAGGCTAACAAATCCTTTCTGAGGAAGAAAACCAGCACAGGAATTTCTGGGAATACTGTGGCTTCCTCCCATTCTCCAGCCTTAAATTTTCCACTTTCATTAAGATTTAGTTAACCAAGACAACGCTGTTTAGTAAATTGACTAAAGAAACCCTATACACTATACCAGTAGATATAGGACTCCTTTCCCCCCAGTTCATTTCATAGGACTCTAGAACGCTTAGCAGAGGCCAGTATTACACTTCCCTGCAGACAGGAAGATGTCTTCATTTAAAGAAGGATTAAAGAAGGAGCAGACAATCTGACTTCTCTGAGGAGAAATGAAATTCATCTAATACATTGCCTAATTTGGGGGGGCACCACAGGGAAGAACTAGGAACAACAGAAATATGTTGCTGAACCTATCAGTCATGCTCAGCCACTAAAAAATAATATATATATGAAAACACAACAACAAAAAAACCACCAGTAACAGTTGATTGCTGAAACTATATCCCAACATCTTGAAAATGTTCTCGGGAAGGATGGTAAGGTTACAGCTCAGCATTTCTGCTCTCTTCCCTTAATTAAGATTTTTCATTTCCCCAAAATGGGTTTTACATAAATTCAAAGCAAGGATTTGTTACTGAGCTGCAGTCGGTATTTATAACCTCACACAGAACAGGCTGCATGGCTCCTGTCTTATTGTTGTTTTAAGCCTATTGTAATCTACAAAATATGATCAGTTATTGTGGCGGCTCTGAGTATTTAAAGCAAAATCCATTTTTCTTTGTCAAACGCTTTATGTGATACAAGGAGATGTTAGACACACAGACTGAGTCATTTTCTCATTAGCTCAGCCAAGCATATACGTCTTTCCCCATACCCTCCTTGAATTTATGTTATGAAAAGATACATATTTTGAAGCAAATCACTTTCTCTGCATGCTAAAAACAAAAAGAAGCTGGAGACTGAGAAGGGGAGAAAAGGAGCAGCTGTAAGTAATCTGAATCGTGGGATGTATTTAAAGGGAAGAATGTGCATTTCAGTTGGGAGATAAGTCGTACTGAGCTTATCAAAAAGCACTCCTTGGATGCCGCTGGTTGTGTGCAGCTTGAAGATAAAGCAACAATGCTTCTTTCTTCCTCTTGTTAATCCTTCAAACGGGCAGCTTTAAAATATCCCATAAATTAAGTATGGACTTATGATCAGAAATCAGGTACATTTACCTTTTGCAGTTAATTGCATTCAGAAACGAGGATCTCTCAGTGCTTTCTAAAAACAAGCAGGCACAGTTCTGGTGCTAGTCCTGCAGTCCTGCTCCCTGGGTTTGTCACTGGGATTACTGCACCCAGCACAGCTTTGAAAAACTTTATCCTTGGGGTTCCACTGCATTTCATTTTTTGAAATGACATGGTTTTAATTTAATAAACTGGAGAGAAAAAAAAAAGAAAAAAAAATAAAAGAAAAAGGATTAGTAAATTAAATCAGGAGTGCAACCTGGAGCATTCAAAGAGATAGGAACCAGATCTGTCTCAGAAAACAACAGACCAAAATTCCAATTCACAGACCTCCAGACTACCCAGCACTCAAGTAACACTTAAATACAGGACTAGTCCCACTGAAGCCACAAGACACAGCTCAAGCTTGGTTGATTAGGACCATATGCTCTAAGAAAAAATGATTTATGTAAAAAGAGCTCCCTCCTTTGAGCACAGCAAGTTTGGGATGAGGCCATGAGTTGGGATTTTTTCCTCCACCCAGCCAGTGGCCCGGTTTTGACTTTGAAAAAAGCAGCACAGATCTCTCAGCTTTGGACTGTATCCTCTATAATACACCCACATGTGCACTGCACAGGCCCAGCTACGTCCGGAGAAGCTGAAGTACAAACCCAGACCTTCCCTGCCAAACTGAACAAGGGTTTGGCTGCATCTTGACCAAGCCCAAGTTAAACAAGTGCAATGCAAACAGCTTTTGGGATGGGTGGTGGTCTGCTTCTGCAGAACACGTAAAACTTTCATGCATTGCATTTAGTCCTTGTGTTCCAGAAGATATATTCCCATGCAAAAATAATGCAATACTCAATTCAGACATATTTCATGTTGTATTTTAGAGGAACAATAGCTCATCATTTTTGAACACATCAGAAGCGATACAGAGATTTAACAACAGAAAGTGTGTGAGCAACAAACTCTAATGCCTCCTTGAGCTGCTGTGTAATATTTTAGCTGGAGATCTGCCCAATTCTTTGTCTGAAATTCAGCTAGAGTTTGATGATCACAAGAAGAATTGCTATTTTTGTAGTCAACACACTTATTATCAGGAATAAAAAGACAAATTATTAAGTGAGTGGCACTATTGTTCTAAAGGTAGTATTTAAACAATTGAAGAACTTGGAAGCAAATAAGAGGCAACCAGAAAAAAACACGTTGCTTTAAAAGTTCCAGTTTTCAATAATTTCATGGGTTTTACTGCGCTCTATTGGTTTGGACCTCCAGTGCCTGGCTGCATCCTCCACAGAGTCCTGGAAAAAGGATTTTTTTGTTTGTTTGTTTAAGGTCATAAAAGCCAAAAGATCACTTTTTAGGCATAAACACAGCTTTCTGGCTGTTTATCAGTGATATCAGGCAAATGTTAGTCGTGCCCAGCATGGCACTTCCCATTACTGTTGTTTTATTAATTCCATTGTATTCTAAAAGTGGGGTCCTCTAACCTCAACGTTCCTAAAAGGGCTATTGGTGTGTAAGGATAAAATAGTAAATGAAAATGAGGAACAGCCTGTGGATTTCATGCAAATCCTTCCATAAAATTAATATATATGTATATATATATATATAAGATCTCATGTTTCTATCCCCATCTCCTTCTCCAAGTCTGTGACATGTTCCCTCCCATGTGACACTGCCCATACCCAGAGCTTCCTACCCCATACAGTCCCTTCGTACTCCCCCGTTCCCTTTTTATATCACAGTTAGATATGCAGGTATCCCGTCTCTCTAAATGGGATGTTCCAGATGCCAACTTTCTCTAGATGCCCTATGCCACTGGATTTCGTGTGCTTGTTCTCGTCTCCATGCGGTACAAAAGCAGATTTTTTTCATTAGGATGGACCTCCTTCTTTCTGTTGTAAAAGGACAGAAGATTAACTGAAAGAGAACTTGGCAATGAAAACCCCCAGAATTATGAAGCCCTCCAAAGCCCTTTAAAGCAAACCAAAAGACTCCCATTACATCTTTTTTTTTCCCGTTTGTTGTTTTGGTTTTGTTTTTTTTCACTTTTGCCTACAGATATTCACTGGCAGGGCTTTTTACCCACAGATATTCTCTCCTGTTGGATTACTCTAAAGACTGCTGGATGGGAGAAGAGGGGAAATGACTGGAAACGCAGAAATCCAGTAATCTCATTCCATGTCTTTGGACCGTTGGTTATACTGACACACATTTAATAATTAAACAATCCCTGTTTTTAAGATTTGCTTGCTGAAACAGTGCTTGCCATCAGCTCCGCTCCTCCCCCCCCAGTCTGCAATGATCACTCACAATGGCACTTGGTTCAGAGGTTCAGAAGAAATCTTTGAGGAGCAGCTAGTGAGTGACGAGGTACAGAAAGCAAGCAAGCTCTCTTGAGCAGCAGCTGTTGCAGGAGCACAGCCCCACAGCGTGACTGACAGCAGCCGCAAGTCATCTTTAACTTATCCACCAAGATTTACATTTTCCCTATGGCTAACTTTTTGAAAGGAGGAGAAAGCACGTAGAAGCTGATCATATCTCGTCTTTATCTGCTCATGTCTCAACCTTCTTTCTTTTAAAACTGAACCAATTCATCTCTGACATGCACAGGCTCTTTTCAACAGCCACAGACTGCTTAGACATGCACTGGATTACATACTCAACCCGGCCATTTCATGCAAAAATCCCCGATACTGATGTACTGTGGTCAGAGGTCACTCTGTTTTGCATCCCATTGCCTTTAGGCATCCCGCAGCCTGTCCCAGACCTTAATGGTTTGCAAACTGGATGTGAATTGGAGCCATAATCACAAGATTGTTCCTGTCAGAAGGTCTGTAAGCTGGAAGTGCACCAATGAGTTCTGGTTCTGACTTGATGACCTGATCTGCCTGTGTATTCCTCGTGGGATTTTCCCCTCGCCTAGTACATGCACCATTATCTCTTGCCTGGAGCACTGCTACTAAGCTCTTGCATTTTTTAGTGCCTCTGGTTTATGTCATGAAAACCCTACCGTAACAAACAACATTAATCAGGCCTGTGATTCCAGACAGGTAAACTTCTAGCAGCATAAAAAGGAAACAAATCATTATATTTACACTAGGATAAGGTATTATGGGATGTACTTATGAAATTAAATTGACAGATGCTACAATGGTTTGATAGCAATGAAAGAGAAAAAAAAATGAAAAAGCAAGAACCGAAAACCACCAGGAGATCTAGCTTCAAACGCTCCAAGATCCCTGGATGACAGATATGACTTAGGACAATTGTCAGACAAGTGTTTTGGGAAAAGCATTTAAGTGGCAAAATAAATGAAGCCTCAGCCAAATCTAAAGTTCTCTGGAGAAACAAAGCTAGTAACAAACTGCACATCACCGACTATATCCCCAGATAAAGCAGCAACATAACCACTATAGATACTACTAGGCAACTATAAAATGCTGTTTAGTAAACTGTCATCAAAATCAAGTCCTACTAACTTTACTCTATCCAGTTTATTAAATAGGATTATCTTAAGAAAGACAATATTCTTTTAAGAATTCATTAAAACATCTATGTATAATCAAGTTATGAAAAGCTATATGTCAGCCAGCTGAGTCATCCCAGCAAATGCTCCAATCATCAGAGCCAACCCAAGGCAGGAGGCTGGAGGCAGCAGGATGGTACATTAACTCATGCTTAACGTGCAACATCAGCACTAAGATGGGGATATACGCATGGATATACGCTCATGGTTTCGTTTTCCATATCCAGCACGAACCAAAGGAAAAAAGTAATGACAAATAAATAAATCGAACTTCTAGCTGTGGCTGTGGAAATCCAAGTGTAAAGGCCAAAGTTGCTTCACTCTGAGCATCAGCAGTGTAGGTCTGACACAGCTCTCCAATAGTGCCGTGACACAGGACAGTCTCCTCAGCATGACTGCACGTTCATTTTATGCACATTAATTGCTTATCCAACAAGAAGCCTTCTAAATCAAAACTGTAATTGTTAATTTAAAATTACAGCCAAAGGGGAAAACTTCCTTATTTATAATTCCCTCTAATACAACAGAACTCCTCAGCAGCTCAGCCAGAGTGAACTTTAGGGGCACATACTTATTTCTGCTGATCTCCTGCTCCAGTAATCCAGATATGCTGACGCAAGCCATCCCAGCAGCAAAAGGAAAAAAAAAAAAAAAAAAACCACTGTCTGGGACACAATTGCTGTAGATACTCCTCACTTTACAGCAAAACTTCCAGGACTTGTTCATTACTACAGAAGCAACATCATCTATCAGTTACAAATATCATGAGCCATCACTTAAAGTCATTCTGTAATCAAGATTTTGTACAGAGCTCACACTGCCTAGGAGGAACGGAAGGTCTGGGGATCCAGCATGGCCTTAGGGCTCAACTCACCTGATTTTTGACACTCACTCACTGCCCACCACAGCCTCTCAACCAGATTTGACAGCTATACATATAATGGCACTGCAAAAAAAAAAGACAAACCTGGCCTGCTTTTTGCACTTGAGCTCATCCTTTTTGTGCGAGAAACAACTCCCCCATCCTTACCCCATCAATCCCCTTCCCTTCAACCCTCATTAAATTCTACACCCCTACCTGGGCAGAGTTGTTTGCCTTAGGGTATTGACCCCTATAAAAATAGCTGCTTAAGTGTCCAGCACTTCCCAGGGTGCTGATGATTTATTAAATACTAATTTATAATTTGTTGACATTTCTATTTGAGAGAAATAACGATAACACCTGTAGCTTTGACAGGGTTTCTTATATAGGTATAAAGGCTCACTTGTGTATTCAGTAATAGGCTTGGTCCTGCCTTTGTCTTTACATTTCCATCAGGATGAAAAGCCCTCTGCTTCCTTCCTCTCTTCTGGGTTTTAACCTCAGCATCTTGAAAGATTGACAGATACCTTCAGATGCCTGGGTATTTATGATACAGATACTTCAAACACATGATATTTCAAATTTGCTAGAGAGAACACGTCTCAGGTGCTAAGCCCTTCCTGCTGCTTTGCCCTTTGTTTATTGAATGTTTCTTTCCCTGCTGTTCCCAGTCCTGCTTCTGTCTGGGTCAGGTCAAATTTCTTCCTGGCACCGATGATTTTAGAACTCGCCCATTATTAATGCCACAAATCAATCTGTCCAGAAGTTCACCCTCTAGGATTTTTCCAGATGACCGCCTGTGATCTGGGGAAGGAGAGGATCAGTTTCCTGCCAGCTCAGCTCACCGAAACAGCTCTGCATACCGCCAGGCAGAGGTGGCCCTGGGAAGCAGGCAGGACACCAAGCGCTGCCTCTCAGCTCTGCTGTGTCCTGCCTCAGCTCCGGGCCTTGCATGTGATGCTGGAGTCAAGCCCTGTCTGGGACGCATGCAGACCTCTCAAGACCTTTTCAAGTGACCTCAACTTCCACTCTCATCACTCTCACAGCTGCAACTCCCCTACAAATATTCCTTAAATAAAAATATTCCTTCCAAGAGGGAACTACACAGAGCAGCGGCAGAGCAGCACCGCCCAGAAGGCCTGAGCTCACTGCAGGCACTGCCCAGGCGCTGTCCCCTAACTCCTCACTCCTCAGCTCTCATCACTGGAGGGCCAAGCTCACTGTAAATATTTGGTTATTCATCCAGCCTGATGAAATGCCCGTGCGCCTTGCTGATTCACGGAGAGCAGCATGGTTTGCTGGTTAAGTGTATTTTCATTTTCTGCAGATTATGATTGTGGTTGCTGGAGTGATGATTACCTCCCAGGACATCGTCGTTATTCAGAGCCTGCTATGACAGAGACACTTGTTTAATTATCCAAAGGGCATTTAGGAAAATGTTCTTGTTATACGCATAAATCCTAATGAAAGAGCAGCTACACCATGGGTATCCTTATACCAATTCAGTATGATTGCTGAGGTGATTGCAACATTCTCCCACCATGTTTAACAAATTACAGGTAAGAGAACAAAAATCAGAATTTTCTTTAAATCCCTTCCCTCCATCATGTAAGCAGATGTCATTTTGATTACCCTGTAAATCTCAAGTCTCCACCCTTATTCTTGCTGTCAGAAGACTCATTCCAGATCCTCCACCTAAACAGCTCAGCAGTAGCCCTGGAAAAAAAAATAAAAAAAATAAAAAATAACAGTAATGGCAAAGCAGTTTGGACAGAGGAAAAAAACTTCAACTGCACAACAGCTACTACAAATCATAGAGCACTAAGTGAGAAGACAATGTATTAGACATCTGTGAGAGTGTCTTGGCTATTCAGAAATCAAACAATATCATAGTTTCTTATTGAATGTTCATTTTGAAGAAAAGTGAACTGGGCCAAGTAGTTTCAAGGGGCTTATTTTCCTTCTCATTGATAAGACTGCAAATGAATCGGACAATAAAATAATGACTAAGTGTGAAAATAATCTATATCCCCCACATGAAGAGACCTCGCTGCACTCAGAAGTCCCTTCCCTGCTGCAGGCAGGCCTAAACTTTGCTGTTGAATCCCTGCTTCAAAATTAAAAAAAACCAGCAGCTTTTTAGCTGCTTTCCAACGCGGCCTGGCCCTGGCAGTGCTGAGTCCCTGGGGAAGGACCTGGTAGCAGACTGCAGCACTTAGGCATCACGCCTGCTCAGACCACACTTCACCCTGCTTGGTGCCAGCTCTCTTGCTTGCTGCTGACAGGTTGGCTTCTGTTTTACTTTATTCATATGTACCTGTATGCACGTGTAGGTATGTATCAACATATCACAAACATGCTCTGTTGTTCTTGATTTTAATTATTTAGGTGAAATTCTTACAGACCTGCAGAGGAGTTACGCTTCTTCAGAACAGAAACCTTGAAGGGACCGTGGCACTGCAGGCCCAGCAAGACTTGAGTGACTCAACCAAGGACAGGGCTGCAGGAAAAAAAAAAAAAAAAAAAAAAAGTTTTATTAATTATTTACTAGTCTCCAGGGTTTCTGTGCCATACAGAGTTAGCATAACTTTCTGAATAAATTATTCAGATGTTCACAGTTCATCCCAAGCACAGCACAGCTCAAAAGAGATGACAAACCTGCAACGCACGGCATGCACCCACTAAATCCCTTCCCTGCACTGCAGCTCCTGATACTTTTGCCAGGTTTCTACCCAGACGTGCAGCCCTTAGCTTCAGGCAATGTGAATCAGCAGAGTCCAGTTATAAATCCTACTGAAACATTGTGAATGTCCCAGCTTCCTCCCCACACGCAGGCACAACAAGCAGTTTCCACGGGGCTGCACGTTTTCCCACCTAGAGGGGAGAGAAAGTCCTCCCTCACCAACCACATCTCACCATCACCTCATGCACCGAGGTTGTGGCTTTTGCCAAACTCCTGCTGCCCACACTTAATGCCGTAGCTCTGAAGAGTCCTAGCAAATGTACAAAAGGCCAGTGTGAAATCCTGCTGAGCTTATGGATTAGGCACTGTCATAAAGCCATGAATGCCAGGAGCCAACCACATATCTGGATGCCTGAAGACTGCTAGAGAGATAAGGGCATTCCAGCCTGTGTCACTGAGTACGGCTCCTTGATCCAGCGCCTGCAGAAACCAGCCGCGGACAATATTTAGGTAGGAACAGTCCCCAGGCAGCGCTGGGATTTGGTTCTCAGTACAAACTGCTCCTCCGCAAAGGGGTAAGAGCATCCTACTTGAAGGAAACGGCAGGGTATGCATCGCAGGGAGAAGTCTCTGCCTTGGTCTCCTGAGATGGGAGATACACAAGAATGTGCCTCTGGGCTGGGGTTTACAGCATGCCTGGGGAGCCCCCATGCTTTAGGTACTGAACTCTCCTCCGATCCTATGAAAATCTCCACACTCATCCTTTTCTGTGCCTCCAGCTACGTGACACAAGGGGAAACAGCCACCGGACCGACCGGCAGCCCATCTCTGTCAGCAACGCAGAAAACATTGATAACGGGAGGCAGAGACAAACACCCCCCAAAAATTTCCTAATGGGTTATAAATGACAGAGAGAACATTCTCCGGTGTGTAATTAATGGGAATTCACCATTTTTTAAGCTTCCCGAGGGAAATTTTCCATGTCAAATCAATCTGCAGATAGGACCCGAGAGGCAGAAAAATCACAGCTGCTTCAGCACGTTTCCTCCTCAGCCCGTGGCTGGGGGTTACGGCTGCCGGCAGCTCCTCGGCCGCTTTGATCTTTGGTGACAGTGTTAACTCTATTTGGTCCTCGGTGCTACATTGATTTTAAACAGCCTATCGAGATACCCTCACTAATTATTTCACTCGAAGTTTAATTAAATCTTGTCACCCAGGAATACGCTGCTGCTTGGGCTGGTGCTAAACATTACAAAGTGTGTAACGGGAGCAAAAGGAGGGCGGGTAATTACAGCTGGGCAGACACCCACATGAAGAAAAAGCAGAAAGCTATTTCTAAATATGAATTTAAGTGCAAGTGTCTGTGAACCCTCTCTGCTTCCTCTGTGCACAGAAGTAGCTGACTTCTTGCCTTTTTAAGGACAAAAAGGATTTTTGAAAAAAATCCGCATTTGTTGTGTTTTCCATCTAGATATTTCTATATTACACTTTTCCACTCCCAGATCTCCTCCTATTTTTATGCCACCCAGGCAATTTTATAATTTACAGATTTCCTGGGTTTCCTATTAGATCTGGGAAGGGATTATTAACTTTTAGTCAGGAACATCTTACGGGTATTATCTTATTCAGACTCTGCCTATCCTTGTTTACACACACTAGTCAAGAAAAGGTTGCAAGTTTTTCCTTTCTAATGAAGTTCTTGTGCCCACAGTTCCTGCCTGTTGATCTGTAACTGCCTTTTATTTTTCAAGTGGAATCATATAGATAAAGTGCATTAGATTATAGCAGAGATGGAAGTTATTCGAGAAACACCTGCTCAGAAATATGACCTGTCTCTTTTTTATTATTAGAAATCTCACCATCTTTCCACATTTCTTCTGACTCTTAGTTTCCCCTTAGAGCAAATAAGTCTTTTACCACAGGTAATTCAGGCAGCTTTAATGTCCAGCACCATGCGTACATTCTTCACACGGAGCCAGCAGCTAGTTAGCATGTTCCACTTGGAAAACAGAGCAAAACAGGAAGCAAAGCTATATCCCTTAGCTTAAGCGCAAACTTCTTGCTGGCCAATATATTTCCATATTACTGGTATGATCATGACATTCATACATAAATACCACAGTTTAGGACACATTCATATTCCTTTTTTGAAAAAAAAAAAAAAAAAGATAATCAGACTTTAAATGAGCTTTAAGAGCTGAAGAAACTGGAAGGATAAATCAACCAAAGCAAGATAGCAGAAAGTAAAATTAAAGCTTAATGATAGCTGAAATAAAATAGCAAAATATATTCATGTCCTAATCTACATTTTAATACATAAACTGCATAACACATTGCACGATTAAGGATCCATGCAGGCGGAATAAAAGCCTCAAGTGTTTTGTATGGTAAGCTTAAAAGGTCAAAGTGGCCTCAAACGAAGGAAACCAAATACTGCTGTTTGGAAGGAGAGAGGAACAGCAGCATCGGCGGCAGAAACCGACAACGAGAAGAGCTGAACAGAAAAGCCAGGCCTTGGTCTCTGCTCTAATAAACATGTTAAGGGAAATAAAGGACCTGAACAAGGTGCTACTTCTTATTCTTGTTAATATTCCAGGTACATGAGTGAGATATTAAAGAAAGAGAGTTGTTTTCCAGCCCTTGAAGAAATGACCTTGGTCATACAGGCAAATTGCTCCAGGTTAAGTCTCTGAGAACAAACATTCCTGCCTGGAAATTAAGAATAAAGCCTGTGTCATTGACGTTCCTTTCACGCCATTCTCAGGTCTAGCAGCAGCACCCCAGGGCAGAATTGTATTTCTTTTTCAAAAAGAAGAGAGAAAATAGCACCTCCTCATCTTATTTTTGAAGTATTCTAATAAATGTGATAGAACTTTTATCCTCTCTACAGTATTTTCAAAGACATGGGGGACCTTTACATCCCCCACAGCAAGAGTTTAACTATGAAGTTTCACAGATCCAAATCATTCCCTTCCTAATTAAGCAGCACAATATTTTTCCACCTGCATATTAAATCTATTTTACTCCTGCTTAGTTCTTACCTTGTGTTATTACAGTCCCTCCCCTAAAATAAATGTCACAGACCCTCTAGAAGTCTTCTCCCCAAAGCAGCACCCAAAGAAGAGCAGTGCTTTTCTCGCTGTACGCGATACAGCTTTCAACAAGGGGTCTGCTCTGGCTGAACACAGCAGCTCAGCCTTCAAGGCAGCCGACCTTGTCTGATCATTCCCACCATTTCCATATCAGAATGTGAATTTCTGTCGGTTTATTCTGAAGCAAAGATTCAGACCACAGAGCTCTCATATTGTGTGTTTACTTCTCCCATGATTGTTTTCAAGTACTTAATCCTTAGAGGTGGTGAGGGGCTGCTCCTAGAGACCCTGGCCGCCAGCCCAATTCCAACACCGACACGAGGAGAAGCTGGCTGCCACAGCAGTATAACCTGGACGTTATCTTGGAGCTATTGCAGTAATTATTGGGGTTATGGATGTCAGGGGACCTCAGATGGATCACCTGACACACTGAATTTACTGTCAGGTTCAGCACAACCACCATCTGGGACTGCGCAGTTTCATGCTGGCGAATTTATCTCAAACCTTTTATTCTGCATGTTTTTGGAGCTTACCAGGAGGTGCCCAGGTAAACAGGCTGCTGGGTGCTGTGCCTGCTGGCCAAGGTGCAGAAAGGGGGAGACCATACAGCTGCTGGGAGTCCCAGAGGGCAGATAAGGGATGAGAAAAGATGGAAGAGGAGTCATCCGTGCAAGTTCCCTCCTCCAATGTTAGGTCAACCAAGCAAGTGCAGCATCGAGCCCAGTGCCATGAAGAAACGGTTGAGAAACAGGATCTGTAGTCACAGGTGTTAGAGAGGTGTAGTCGTAGTTCAGAATGCACAGCCCTTGCCATCAGGGATTCTGCAGGAGAGAGCCTCTGGCTGAGGGTTAAGAGGACAGATGACAAAGCAGATGTCCTTGTGGGTGTCTGCTTTTCAGCACCCACTGGAATGAGCTATTCCATATGCATTTATAAGGAAGGCAGTGGATATAATCTTTCTGGATTTTAGGGAGGCCTCTGAGTCCCTCACAGCACCCTTCTGGGGTCCATTTGAGATGAGCAGGTTCGCGTTACGTTGGGTGATGAACTGGCTCGGCAGCCAAGCTCAAGGGTCGCAGTGAGCAGGGTACATCTGTCTGACGGACGGTCACCAGGGGTGTTCTCCTGGGCTCAGTCCGAGGGCCAGTTCTGTTCCACAATTTTATCAATGACCTGGATAGAAGAGTTCAATGCACTGTAAAACGTTTGCTGATGATACTCAACTCTGAGATGCTGTTGTCCTGGAGGGACGAGAGGTCTTGCAGAGGGATCCAGATACTTTGGGGAACCAGTACACGAGGGAACAGCACAGAGCTGCACCAGGTGAGGGTTGGACTGGACATCAGGAAAAAATGTTTACCGTGAGGATGGTCAAACATTGGAACAACCTTCCAGCAAGGTGTTTGATGCCCCAAGCCTGTCAATGTCCACGAGGCATTTGGATAACGCCCTCAGTAATATGCTTTAACATTTGGCCAACTTTTAACATGATCAGACAGCTGGACCTGATGGTGTTGTAGGTTCCTTCCAACTGAACTATCCCATTCTATTACAAGTTTTCAAATTTTCATTTTTATGGTGGTAGAAAAAAGAAAAAGAAAAAAAACTGCAGAGAAGGAACAAAACCAAAAGAGAAAATTGTTTTTTTCTTTTGACATTGTTCAACCAGAATAACTTTTCTGCTATCTTGTGTAAATATACATATATTTGCAGACCGTATCTCTTTTTCATCCCTCATCACAAAAACTTAGCTAAGTTGTAGATTACAATATGCTTCAAGGTTTCATGTGTTCTTAATGGAGATTTCCTAGAATACTACTATAAATATTTAATAGCTGGAAACCAGCAAATATATTACAAGGCCAAAACCTATAGTCCATCTATCACACAAAAAAAGAAATCACCACTGCACTCATGCATGTGATTAACTTCTGGGAAACCTTCAAAGAACAGTGCTTATACGGTAGTTTAAGATCATCACTTTGAATCAAGACAGTGTTGTACTTCTATTTTCTGCAGTTCCAGTACAGAAAGCTCTTTAGAGTAATCATTACCACAAATAAAGAACTGTTTTCAGCATCTGTTCACATCTGCAGAGTGTGTGTGATATGCAGATAGATTTAGATGTAAAACCTAGCAAACAACACACTAAATAACCTCTATCTTTCAAATAATTTCACTACAGAAAGAACCTCTGCTAGTCTAAACTGCCTGTCCACCCATTCTTCACAAGAAATTTCTTTATGGAAAACTAACATAGATTTGAAGAACGCACATAAAATAAAGTAAAAAAACACTTAGAAAATCCTAAAAAATTTGAAAGTTTCCCTAAAAAGCTTCTCAATTACCTCAGCCTGTCAGTGCTCTGGTCTAGTTTCCAGCTTATACACATGGAGTATTTTTTTGTGACTAAATGAAAAAGCCATTTGCCACAACGAAGGAACTGAAAGGGAACTTGGTATTTCAGAGGCAGCACTCCTGTGCAGCATGTTCACCCCCACCCGCTACCCTCCTGCCATTTCAACCATATTTGAGAGTGGGGGATGTTGGAAAACAGTAACAAAAGGTGAGACTTTTACAGCATTTCAGATGTTTGTGTGGTTTTATTTATGAAGATCCAGGCACCGACGTCACGGCGCATCCCCATTGCTATCTAACACTTACAGCCCTACACCCTGTTGCTGAGGCCAGCAACACCACAACACTCACTTTCCTCCAGTTAACTGAAGATGACAATCCCGCTAAACTGAAGGAAGAATACTTTACAGACAAGAGGTACTTCTTTGCCTCCTAGCCCCCCCTACCACAACAGCGCTTGCATCAATGCCATAGGACAGGAGAAAGCCCTCCTTGGGAGCAGGCAGCATCGCCCCTTTGCGGCTCTGCTCCCACCTCCCAGCATGGCAAGAGCCACCTGTGCAACAACAGTTTTCCCAAAGTACTTCTTTTTCTCTCTCAACGGTCTGAAAAGCTTTGTTGCTTACACAATGATGAGCATTTGAGTGTCTGCACAGCCCTGTGGCAGTGCTATTTGCACCTACTAACTGCATTACTACATGTCTCAACTGAGCTGAAAGGCGCTAAGGCACTTTGATACTGCTGGAGGTCTGGGTCAAAGGTGGGGGGGTGTTTGGGATAATTAGCACAGAAGGTACCTGGTCCAATTATTAGGAATGAAAGGAGTGCAGAAGAGAAGGAAAAGTACACAATTTATGTGCAAACCTGTGTAACCAGATAGCGCTCCTGCTATGGGTCTGAAACGTGCCATCAGTTGTTTCTAACTTCTCAAACACTGGCGTTTGTTCACTTAAAACTAAAAAATAAAAAGCAACAGTAATGGAAAGATAAATATACTCCAAAGTATATCTGATCAGATCACAAATGGGAAAAAATAAAACCATCTGCAGAGTTCTATTACAGAGAGTGATTATTAGCAGATATATGGGCTCTTCGGAAAGTCCTTCACATCGATCAGAGGGGTAAACAACACAAAACTCTGCAGAAATAATGCCAGGAGGGATTCTCCTCTAAGCTTCTCCAGGAACAGCCGGCATGGACCCTTCATAAACTATTTGTTTGGGTTCACATGTAGTGAGAAACAAAAGTCCTAGTGACATAATTTCTGATTTCACTGCTAAGCAGCTCGAGACATCCAGAAGGACACTGGGCACTTTGTTCAGCTGAGCAGTGAACAACCCCAACACGCAGCAGGAACATGTGCAAAGCAAACTACACCTGCACGTTCCTCTCCAAATTGCCACAGGCTGTTAGAACAACCGCATCTCATTTTGGGGAGGAAGAAACAAAGAAGCACAAGAATATTGCATCATGTGCCAGAGCAAGTTGCTAAGCTCCACATAAGGGGAGGTATGATCTGATGTACCATCAATAACTAAAATTAAACTCACATTAAACGTGACAATAACAAAGCAGGCAGCCAAGCCTCTGTTTGGTCTTTGCAGGCATGTTTAAGGTTTAAGCTTGTTCAGGTATTACACCCCATGGTGCTGGCTGTGGTATTGCTACCAGAGCCTGAAGGCTGGCCCTGCGTGCTACTGTTAGCCCAAGGCTGGAACCGGAGCCCTCCTGCATGTTTTTCAGCCTCTCCAGAGCTGCAGCATCAAACCACTTGCTCTTGGAGCTTCGTCGTGACTCTGAGACCTCTCTGATCCATATCTAAGGCAACACAATGCCACAGCAGAAATGAAGTGCTGGAAAAAATGCACTAAAAGCTGAAAACTGCTCTCTGGCAATAAATTCTCCGCCTGCCTTCCCTCACCTCAGGCAACCTCCAACCTAGCAAGGAGCTCCTTGCTGCTCCCCTGGCATCATCCAGCCCCAGAGCATCCCCAGTCTGCTGCCTGGCTCGCTGGGGAGCTGCACAGGCCCCATGGCCTGGAAAAAACATCAGAAAATTCATCTTGTTACACGGTATTGACTGCCATTCAGCACAAGATGGGGAAACGATACAAAAGCTACAGAGCAGAAATGAAAAACAAAACCCCAGCAACCTTGAGTAGATGACACTGAATTGCTCCGGTAAGGAAAACTGCAGGTGCCAAAGGTGTAACAATTCAAAATAGAGTTTTCAAGTCACTCAGAATAACTTGCATTTCTGGGAGATATTTCTATAAACCTGGGACAACCTATGTTTGGCACTTGTCCTCGGCATTCGCGGTAAGTACAGAGCCTGAGGCTGCAGGAGAGAACCGCCGATGTCCTTGGGCACAACGCTCTTCCTGCTTCAAACAGCACTCATGCTGCTGCCACATCCTGGGCACCCATGGGAGCACACCTGAGCTGGAGCTCAGGCACCAGGGGTTGTATTTCTCCAACACAAAACTCCCTCTTTGATTTCTGTGTTTTAGGAACAGGTAAATAACTGTCTGTCAGGGGAGCTTGGCATGCTCAGAGGGAGGGAGCTGAACCGCAAGGCCAGGAAGAAGAGCCACATTTCTCAGGTCCCTACTAACTATTTTCAGTCCCAGCCTCTCCGTGGTGTTGCTGATGGCTGAAGAGCTCCCATTTGCCAGTGTGTGGGGTCACCCACAAGGGACACACGTTACTGCTGACCTCACAGCTTTTCTTAGGATTCTCTAGCACAAATCTCTGGGTCCTACACCAACACTGCTGAACATCCTTTGAAATCCCCCGACCACAGTCAAATGCTCATCCGTTGTTCCCTTTCTTAAATTATCTATAGGACAACAAGCAGATTGGGCATACCCCAAGGTAATAGTCCCATCCCAGCCAACTTTTGAGGAGGAGCTGGATTCAATTTATAAAGCCAGGATTCTCCAAATGTCCCTGAAGATGTCTGCTAACCTCTGATGAGGGGGTCTTTACTCGAGTTCACGGACCCTTTCCTTGCCCTAAGCCTTCACTCTGCACACTTCCCTGTTAAATAACTGAAGAAATGCAGTCACTTAAACGTGCTTTCTTGGCTCTGTGTTTTTCAATCATTCATCTTCCTGCTTAACAACATCTAAGGGAATTTTCAGTCTACCGTCTCCCTTTCAAAGGAATTCTTTAGGCAAAGATCTGCTAATTATCCCATGATCACAAATGATTTCATAATATTAGCAAGGGAACACACAGACAAGGGCAATTTTTCTTATTCATTATTATGACTCTGTCAACTGTCTGTTTTACAGAAAAGAGACGTGTAACCTCTGTAATCCGTGCATTTTACTGCACCTCACAGGAGGAGGTCTGTATGTGTGAGCAGTGACACAGCAAAATGAGAAAGTATTTTCCTCTAGGTGGATTTGTAAAACTTCTGAAGGCCAATAGTTGACCTGCAGCAATAGCACAGACAATTATCGTAAGGACAATAATCCCTAGCCATTGTAATAATAATTTAATTGTTGCTCTTCCAACTAAAACTATTCTGTTGCTACTCTCTTTATATATGTGCCTTGCACAACTGATGCACAGCATGATACAGCTCCAGCAAAACAAGAACTGCACGTCTGTGCTACCAAGATGCGCGGTGGAAACCCAAAGATGCTTTGAAAGAAAAATATCTATGGAGAATTCTTCCCTGGACCATTTTCTTCCCGAGACAATATAGTTCATTGTCATCTAGTCTCATTTGTGATTGATGAATTAAATGCCTAAGACATATTCACTGCTAATTAGTTTTTGCACCTGTTTTTTTTTTTTTTTTTTAGCTATAACTTCCGTGTAGATATGAGTTTTATGTGATAAAATTATATTGGCACCTCACATAGTAAATTTCATGGGACAGTCAGATGGCTGGTTGGCCAAACAGAATTTAGGAAGAAAATGTACCTATTTTATAGAACCAGAATGCATTAAAGAACCTGTTTTATAGCTGTATTCATTGTGTTGCAATTTCAGCCTCAGGGTATGCTGAACTGAAGGACACTTTATGTGAAATCAATGCCTGCTATGTACACACCGGCTTTTCCAAGTATTACTGTGCAGACTGGCATGTGTTTTAATGGAAATGTCATTGACTGTAAGCAGCCAGACCTAACAGTGTTAAAAAGCACATTGTATTGGCACTGGTAACAGCGTTATGATGCTGCAAGTGTCCCAATGTGCTTGTAAATACCTAAAGCTGTAATGGCTTAAGGGACCTAGTCACATACAAGTTGAATTACTAGGGACTAATACTCAGTCAATACCCCTCTACAAATTAGGAATGAGACCTGACATCTCTGTTCTGCTGCATCACTTGGGGTAAATCCTCTGCACACAGGCGTTTCACAAACAGCAACCCCAAATTCTACACAGACATAATTAACAAGTTCTTTGCATCGTATTTGCTATTGCTTACCTATATGTAGCAGATCGTTGGCCAGAACAACTGAAATAACTTAAAGCTGCTAGACAGTTTGTCTGATAAAGCCTCAGGAAAAAGGAGGAGTCACCAAGCTAAATGCCAAAACAGTTAAAAACCTTCTTAAACACAACCTGCACTTGTAGCTCCACAACCTGCTGCCACATGTGAGCTGCCTATGTGAAGAAACCCCTACCACTTACCCAATTGCCTTTAGGAAGGTCTTAATAATCTGCAGGATGAGCTAATTAAACCCAATTAAGTACTGAAGTGCAATCTTAAATCAGACACAAGTTGAATGAGGTTGATCACAAATTAAAAGGTCAGTACTTATGTATATGGTTACAGAGCTAGCTGTTCGGTGGGAACATTCATAAATTCAACCCTTTTATTTTCTCCTGAAACTGCATCAAGCAAAACATGCACGTGTCTACAAGGAGAGATCCTGGGAGGTACCCTAGAAAGGACGGTGTTCGGAAAAGATCAGCACTACAAAGAGACAAGCCTATCTTGCAAAGCGTGTGCTCCCCAAATTACTCCTTTTCATTTGCACAAACCTCCACGTGTTTCTGTGTTAAATAACATATGGTATCAGAACAGAACACAAGGATGTGCTTGTGCTGCTATTTCTCTGTCTCATTTACTTATTTGGGACATGGTTAGCCATAATTAAATCATATTGATGCAATGTTTAAACAATTTCTGTACAAATTTGCCCATAGGGCTGCCAGTGAACAATCTTTTCTTATTCAAACGAACAAAACAATTTAACAGTTTTCATCAGAGACACATTTAACTCTCTTTTAATGACAGAATAATGAGTATTTTGTAGTTGCAGTTTCTGGTTTTAGGTGAGTTATTTTTATTGATGTTGGGATTGTCATGTAATGGTGTCTATGCAAAGCCGGTAGGTCTGTAATTATGTATTTTTCTAAATATTTGTTACTTTTTCTAATAGTTCTGATAGGTACAATTTTCTGATACTTTAATATTCCTGACACTGAATAAGCCAATCATTAAAATGATTCAGTGGTAAAGAAAATACACCTGTCAGATCAAAATACAGCATAACTATTTGGAATCTTTTCAAAATTGCTTATCAAATTTGTATTTGTACCATTGAATATACTTCTAAAACACACATTACAGTAGAATAGGCAAATTTACATTTTGAAAATCATGCTGAATTTTAGTTATATTCATGAAAATTTAGTTTTTATGTCACAAAGAAAAATAGAGCAATTTTTTAATGTTAATGTACAGAAAAGATTTTGTGTTAAATGACAGCAGAGCTAACCATCTGGAAAAAAGCATACTTTATCTATAAATCTATTTATTTCTGGAAATGGGTGAGTTCTAGACAGTGCATTTTTCTCTTAAGAATATCATGTTCTAACAAATTTGCAAGAAGTGAGTATATGCATATGTTTGTCAGGAACTAACAAGGAAGTAGATTGCTGAATCCTGTTGCGCTGAGATAACTGGCCAAATCCCTAGTTATACTGGGAAAAAAAATCACCTTATATAGCACATGGTAGAATCTCCACATACTGTCTTAAGGTTCCGTGTAAGTATTATTTGCTCAGATCAGCACATACATGTGGATAGTCTGTACCTGTTTACTCAGGTAGAAGTTCCCACTGCCATGATCATATACACAGGGAAATAGTTGAGCCTCACACTCCATTTCCACTTCTCTCAATGTCCCCCTGTGTACGTGATACCTTACTATATCCTTTCCCATCAAGACACGTAACAGGCCCTTTTGAAATAAGATAAAAGAATTATTTAGGGGCATAAAAAAGATAATGAAACTGTGGAGCATATAAATATATAAAGCCTCAGAGAGCAAGCTAGTTCTTGGCCCTGGTATTCAGCATATCCAGATCCATTAGTCTGGGTCCCTTTACCTAGGGAATATCTTGGAGCCGTACCTACTTGGACAACACATAATACATGCAACCTGTGAGACTTCTAAAATGCCTGACCACACACTTTAGCAATGCTTCAGAACTGCTCTACACGTGCAAATAGTGTTTAACTGTTCAACTTCACCACTTTTTACACAAGCAGCTTAAACTGATGAAGCAATCCAACCTGCGAACACCCAACACCCAGCATCTCAATGACCTGCTAATTTAATACTGCTTGGAAAAAGAAAAATTGGCTTGTGGCCTAAGGTCTTAATTAAAAAAGAGCTCTTTGTTATTTAAACTGTATCATTCCAGGACAGTAATTGTGGAATTCCACATAATAATCCTTCTTTCAGTAACTGTTTAAAGCTAGAAGCTACAGAGCACAGACAGAGGCACCTCTGCAGAGCTCACTGCCTCGTCCACTCCTAGGGCTTTGTGACAGCACTGCGATGGCATGCATGTCACTGCTGCTCACAGCAGGAGCTGTGCTGATTCTCTTCTGTGCCAGGCTTTGCATTCTTCTTTCCACGATAATAGTAACAGTACTTTGGGACGGGAGTGGGAGCGAACACCACACCTCACAGAAAGTTGTGCCCTGCTGTAAGAAAGAGCTGCAATGCCAAAGCCTCATAAACCTCAGCTCTGAACAAATCCACAATAATTATAATCACCACCATGCTCATCACTCCGGCTATAAATCATCACTGAGCTCCTGAAGGCACCACATTCACTATGGCCATGTCCCACCCTGTGCTTTAGGAAGAGGTTGAGATAAACGGTAAAGGTGGAAGAACACAGCAAAAAAATGCCTTGAGCAACAGCACCCTTCCTTGCTGAGGGCAATGGAAGCCCTCGGCCTCGGTTCCTTCTCCTTCCTCAGAAGCTGTTATTGGCAACCAAGCAAAGCTCCCACGCTGCCCTAAGCAGGCGGTATGGATATGACTGATTCCTTGGGACAGCACTACAGGCACCAAGGAGGCATCAGTAATCCCCAGGACTGAAGCTTTTATGTTTGTTGTGGTACAATCCCAGCTGCTGTTTTGGGGATCCAGGAGAGTGAAGGGTTCATAATGTGCCTGAAGTCCAAAGGGTCTTGTGAGAAAATGGCATGGCATACAAAGGCGATGCTATGAGATGATCTGTTATTACCTAGTCCCCAAAATGGGATGTGGGCAAGGTTAGTGAGGGGTACGACCTGAGCACACAGCTGTGGTTAATAAATAGCAGTGGCAGTAGCACTCATTTCCTGGACAACAGCAGAACGATGCGGCCTGTATTAATCCTGCCCACATTAGCACCATCCATTGGAAATCGCTACTACAGCGGTTATGAGAAGATAATTAAAAGAAAATAAGTTACCTAAAGATCCCATCAAGTTTGACCTTGAATAATTAGCTTTCTAATGCATAGGAAGGCCACTAATAACAAGACACCATGGAAGCAGAAATTCAAATATTTTTCTTGCAGGCAGTAGGCAGAGCTGAGAGGAAACACATTGTTTTCCCAGTGTCTTTAATTTTCAATACAGAGTCTGCAATGAACTGCTAATAATCATACACTGTGCCATCAGGGTTTTTCACCTATTTACATATAAATAGTTCTGACCTGACTTGGCTACCAACAACGGTTAATTTAATTTACTGTCCTTTGGCAAGTGAATAGTCATTGGTTTTCTAGCACTTTTAACCTTGGCAAACCCTTGGGAAATAAAAATTAGATTGAAAGAAAATTACTAGTGGTGGAGAACTGTAAGAAAGTGACAGTAGTATATATAAACCTCAGGCAGCAGTGGAATAAAGTGTCATATTATTGTATGCTGTCTTCTAAAGTTCAATATTACTTTTTTGATTTACACTTCTGTAATTTTTTCCCAGTAATTCTTCTTGCTTTGGGGACTCTTGCACCTACCTTCATGTTTTTCAGCTGGAAGATGGATTAGCCTATTTAGCATAAAAAATCCATCAGAATTCGTAAGAATAAACCAGTGATGTGCAACCAACAACAGCTAAATGAGGTGACAGTTATTGACCACTAATGACTGAATATTAGAGTAAGATTATATGACCATCGCTGCTATGCCACTTGCGTGATAATTCATTTGAAGTGCTGCCTTTCAGCCCTTGGAGTCTGGTGAGAAAACACAAAGCCCAGCAGCACTGCTTTCCTCTTGCAACATATACAGCTGTCTCCTGGCTTTCACTTCAAACGCAAAGTGCTCGATTGAGCGCACACATGATGATTCACTATTGACATTGTTATCGCAATGAAGTCTAGATAATGAAGATCAGGAGTGCAATAATAGGAACTGACAGTTCTACAGCTTGGGAGTGCTAATCTTTGGAAAAACTTCGGAGTGGAAGTTTTTATGGGCTGTAAGAGAGACCACTTGTAAAAAAAAAAATAATAATAACAGAAATGAACGCAAGAAAATGCCAGGTGAGTTCAACACAAGCAGCACTGCCTCGGGAAGTGCATGTGTGCCTTGCTTTCCTCAAGCTGGTGCTGATGTGCAGCGCTGTGGGTGAGATGGAGGGGGCTTGGCCGGTACCAGAGAGGATGAGAGCCACCTCCCACCCTCACAACACTGGCTCTGGGCAGAGTGACAGAGGCAGAAGTGTGGGGGTAGAGATGGCTGGAAAATGGATTTCCATGGATTTCTTCTGAAGTCCTCAAAGAAACCCACATGGCTGTTGTAACATGCTTTCTCAGCAGCCTTCCTCAAAAAAGGAAAGTTACGTGCAGTCCATCCCTTGTATGATCTACCTATCTATGCACCTAGCTACAAAGCAAAAATCTAGTAAAACCCAACTGCACAATTAAAATATTGCATAGTAACAGTTACCTGAGAGCATCATTCTTGCTCTTCATCTGAGATCACTTATAGGAGTAAATTAATAATCAACACTGCAAATAATGACAGATGGTGCTAGGTAAAATCCAATACCTCAGAAAAACTGTTGCAATGGCTGCACTGTGCATTAAAAACAAGCAAAAACGCCTGGGTGCAATACTACCAATGCTGTTCATTTAAGGGTACATTTTTTAAGGGAGACAGTGAAAAAAACATTTCTAGATGAAAGCTAGCTGTAAGATTTGTGTCCTGCTACCTGCACAGTTTGCAAGGCAGAAAATATGGTTTAATGAGATGCCAGAATGATATCACTTGTCAACTTTTGGTGTTAAAACTATCTTCTGAGTACATGTTGCTTTCAAAGGGATCCTTTTAGGATCCTTTGTGCTTTCAGGTTGCATGTTATTTTGATGCCCTTTGCAATAACCTCATTGTGTCACAGTGTGCTGGGAGTTCTCAGCTTCCCTACAATTCCCCTGTGAAGACACAAAACTAAAAGAAACTGTGTTTAGCCATGTAGAATCCACAGTGATTGATTTTAGAAGCCCCTAAGGGGCCTGCATTTTTAACAGGCACCAAAATCCCATCCTGCTGAATCCAGCCGGAATGTTGTCTCAGGTGGGCAAGCCAGCACCAGGCACTTGTGAAAACAGCCCATATAGAAATGCAACTTTCCTATGGCCACTAACGCTGTAGGTTGGGGTTTTGCTTAAGAATAGTTTTAAGAACATTCACTGCACTATTTCTAAAACAAGTAATTATTTTTTTCCTAAGTTTGGGGTATTACTGACAGTATGTATGCACGAGAAACTGCTGCACAATTCAAGAATTAGAAGTGGGTGGATGAATAAGAAGGTAAGAAGGAAGTTGGAGGTATTGTCTGGCACTCTATGTTCTGTTGTCTGTCAGAGCCACAATATTTAAGGTGTCCAATATGCCACAGAAGTGACACCCACCTGTGGCACTAGTGGGCAGACACACTGGCATAACCTTTTGGGGGATCAAGAGCTTGCCTTAGTTGCTCTTTGTCCACTTGATTATGAAGCAAACCCTGCCTTCCTAGTACTGGGATCAGGGGAGCCTCTGCAGTGCTTGTTTGTGGTGATGGTAGTTAAAGTTTCTTGCCATAGGCTTTCACAAAATTGATGTGGTTCTTCCCAAGGTGTTTAATCTTCCCCTGTACTTAAACTTACGCTAACAGCCGTTGTAAGGCAATGTCCTGCTCAGCTGATATTCTCTCCTCTTCAGAGGTTCCTCCATTTTACAAACACATGGCTCAAGTGTATGCATCTGTCTTTAGCTATACAGCTGCTAAAATTCATGGCACGCATCAACAGGCCCTACTGGATTCACGCCCCAGGGAGTATGACCTTACCTGCCAGATCAGGCTTATACCTGGGATTGTTTGACATGAAAATTGACAGGATCTATAAATCCTCAAACTACAGCTAAAGTGAAGGGCAATTATATAAGGGAAAACTGAGTTATATTTTAGTCATCAACACTGATTAAGTGGTACACATGTACAAAATTATAACCACCTTCAAGTGATTAAAGAAACCCAAAGACTTTGCATGTTTTCAGTCTTTGACTTCAGTACCGTTCTTTAGTCTGGGACTTACTTAACATTCTGTTCTAGTGTTACATTCTCCAGCCTCTTTCTTTTCAGGGTCTCTGCTTCAGTATTCCTAGCTGTCTGCAAATTTTCAAAATGTTCTGCTCCTAACCCACCAGCCTTCTTTCAGTCTTAAGTGTTCTGAGACCCTTTTTCCTTTTTTTTTTTTTTTTCCACTTTTTTGAGTCTTCTTTTTTTTATTTTTGAACTGTGCCGGCATATCTCCAGCATCCCGATGAGTCTCTGTTATTTATTCCCACAACTCTCGGTCTCTGTGAATTTTAAAAGTTTTACATCCCAACATAATCCACCCAGTGAAGTTCCAGCTAATTCCCAAATTACTTTTTCTGGATCACTTAACTGTGTATTGCAGAGTACTTACGGTTGAACAGAGCTGACAGAAGCTCTCCTCCAAAATCCCAGGGATTTCAGTTGTCTTTTCATCACTAATTATTAGGATTGGAAAAACACATTTCTCCATAATGACTTGATCTAGAGAATATCTGAACTTCACAAACGTGACTGCAGGTTCAGGAAATGGGAAGTCCTGAAATGTTGAAAAAATGAATTAAATTTTTATGCCAATATGTTTTAACTGAAGTATTTTTATGTCAGACAAGTGTTACCAACAATGCTTTTTTCATCTCTCAGGAGATTTTTGTTAAAAAAAAATAAAAAAAATCAATACCATTGTGCCAGAAAATAAATTCCATTTTCAGCTTGGAAGCAATTTCCTTTTCTACACTTTTCTAAAACCGTATTTTGCTTCTTAGTCAGCTCTGGAGAATCATTTTGAAAATAAACTTTTACATTTGTGATGTTAAAAGCACAAACGTATTGTAAGCACTTGTTCCAACAGGCCAGTGTTATATGCCTTAGCACGATCTTACTGGTTTGTCTCAGGTACTGTCCACTACTTTATCAGAGGTTGACTCACTGTGAAATGCAAATGCTGTTTGCTATCACATCAGTTATAATTCACCACCATGTTCCTAAGATTTTAGCACGTTGTCATTTTCTGCATTAGGTACTAAAGCTATTTGCTTCGATAATACAGCATCACTTCGTGACTTAACTTCAAAGTGATTAAAAACCTCTGCACAGTAAGAAAATATTGACAGTTCCCACTCTACTGATGGGAGATCCAAGAGATGTGCAGGAGAAATGATGGTACTTCACAAGGAAGAACTGCGGAGCACTGAGGCCCATGACCTGCATGGAAATCAAACACAAACACAGCATCCAGGCTCTTTTGAACACCTACCTGATGCAACTCGGGGTCTTTAGGTAATTTTGCACATTTACAAATAGAGCCTAAAGACAAACTATGCCCACGCAGCTGAGGCTGCTCACAGCATGGTGCAATTTGTTCTGCTTTTCAGCATCCAAATCAGACTACAATATCATCCTGCTGCAATTTTAGTGTGCCCAGAATCCCAATAGCTGTATTTAAAGCTAGCTTGGCAATACCTCGCTGTACTCAAAGCAGTGCTTCGACTACGGTACAGGCATGCCTGAGCAGTAAAACATGTACAGTTCCTGTGTTAGCATGGAATGACAATTTGCCATTCTAACCATTTCTGACTAAAATCAGATTCTACTGAATCAGCTGTTTTTCAGAAAACAATCTCTTTCAACTTAAAGAAAACTTGCTCTTGGAAAATCAAATTACTTTATTTCACCTGAACCTACACGACTGCGACCTATTGTTGAACTGAACCAATATGCTTAATGTGTACAACACATAAAGCTACACGAACAAGTAATCTGCTACTTACGACAACTGAATTTAAGTATGAAACTAACTTAAAATATTAAATTTGATTTAATTTAAGAAAAATCATGCTATTTCCAAATCTATTTTTAAACCTTTGCATTCTATTGGGACAAAGAAAATCATACGTTTTCAATCTTTTCAAACAATTTGGGCTGAAAGTACACCTTAAATGCTGACATTTCTTCCAGAAAATAAATTTTAAGTTCTGGTCAACTCGGGCAGATTTAGGCCAGTCCCTTTTTGAAAAGAGTCTCAGGAATCCAATTCTACTGGAAGTAACTGAGATAAGCTCCTATAGTCTGTGTCACTTTTGGAAAGGGAAAACAAGTTCCTCTCTGACCTAGACATTTTCAAAATGGTCTTTAAGGTCCCTTCCAACCCAAGCCATTCTGTGATTCTATGCATTAAATCAGGTTTCTTGCCGTTAGTCTGTTCTAAAATCAATAATTTATACCTCATTGCGCATGACCATGGCCACAATTCCAGTCATTCCTTTTACTAGAAGCTGTTGCATATAGTTTGACAACAGGAAAGTGAATATAGATTCATTCTCCCTATTGAAACAAGCGTAATAGCTGTTTTTGATTACACCAATTCCTTAGAAGATAGCAGTCTTGCTACTACTTTGGCCGTGACACAAACTGTATCATGAGCCACAGCAGCTTCCAAACAGCAGATTTACTACAAATCAGGATCTGAAGGGAAATAGGGAAATGACAAACTGAGGGGATTGAGTTGGTGGCTATATTCTGACGTGTATTGGATTATAAGGATTTGCATTCATTAGGGAAGCTGGAGTGGCATTTGTTGAGTATGATATGTTGTGTAGTACAGGAATGTCCTATAGCTACTACAAGAACGGTAATTACAAGCTTACTCTTTCTGATGAACAGCTACGTGTTTGGCACACTACTTTAAATACAGTGCTTATGGTTTGTTACACCAAGCACAGCTCTGATCCTCCACAGCCTCTGCACCCACAAGAAACCAGTGGAGTTTTAAGAGATGTAGGAGGCTAGCGCCTTTGAAAACTGCCAGCTTTCATAAAGTATTTTGAAAGTTAAAGTTGAGTTTCAGCTAAAAATCCGTGTAAAGTTCTATTCATGTTGAAGTGTAGGGATTGCACTGCTGTAAGATAGGCTCGTAAGCTAGAGTGATATGCAGACTATCTAAATTAGTTAAATTAGTGTTTCAATAAATTAGAATGTGTAAGAGAAAAATTGTCCTTTATCTATTAATTTTCTAAATATTTGAATAGACCACAGAAACTACTTACATGGCCTCCAAAATCCTTAGCTATAGATATTGTTAAGCTTGATTAGCTCACAAATTAGTGGAATTCAGCACTGTCCTAGGAACTCAAATACAGTTGTCTTCAAATTAAGATCTGATGACAATGATGATTTATAGCCCAGAAAATCCTCATCCCCGCCGTGAGCTGCCTGGCAGGCAGGCAGACTGAGAGCTCCTCGAAGAACCCCGAGCCTCAGCACCAGCCCTGCTGCACGTCCTGCCGTGGCGCTGGGGAATCCACTGCCACGGGGCAGCACAGTGTAGGTGGGAAAAGCAGAGAGCAGAAGCCAAGTTCTGCTGAAGGCTGAACACTGAGGGTTAGACTGCTAAATGCACTTTCATGACAGGTGAATAATGAGCTCTTACCGGTGAGATGCTGCTCATTAGACTTCAATATTTAACACGGCTTATGAAGACTTATTACTAGGGACTGCATTAATAGTCTATGTGGGTCTGCTCTCCCTCAGCCCACCTCCTAGTGTTGACATTTTCCTTCCTTTCAACAAAAGTAAAAATAAATAAATAAATACACAGAAACAGACCTCCCTATTTGCTTTCCAGAGCTGAAGGAATAATTAACCGTGTGAGCAAGAGGTAAGCAGGAAGAGCCCCCACGCTTCAGTTACTTGATTGCAGAGAGAAACAAAACTATTAGCATCAGTAATACTGAGAGATCAGAAGCCTCACTGTGAAGGCATTAAAAATGCACACAATACTGATCGACAGGTTTGCCATAATTATGTAGCAGAAGCTGAGTCAGCTGATGGTGCTTTCAGACTGGGTGACGTATCTCCCAGCTCATGAAATGCAGTCTGATGGCATGAGCACTGACTGACAGCTTCATTTTAGTAATTTGCCATGGTACACTGGCATTTTATTAGAGCTCAGTAGAAAATACATTGAAATTAATGGAGGAAACTCTCTTGCTTTTAGCCGGCTTTGGATAAACTAACAGGCTTTATTTCTGATAAAATGATGGGAGACCCTCATAAAACCACAATAGCTTCAAAAATTTCAGAAAATGAAAATGAGTGGCAGTCGTGTGTCTGAGTCCCATTTATGCTTTTGAACACCTTTCTTCTTTATAATTACAGAAAGCATTTGTCAGGATGGAAAGGCAAGAGAGAAGCACACCTCCTTCCCTATACATCTCTCCACCTTACTTTGCCCCCTCTTTTCCCATTCACTTTCCTTTTCCAGTCTCCCTCCTAAACAACCATTTTCTCCAATCCTTCCTCCAGTTTTAACTTCTCCGTCAAGCTATTCAATACTATTTCCATCAGTGGAGCCAAGAGCTATTTCCCCGCTAAGCAAGATGATTTTCATCTTTAACTATCATTCCCATTTTCTAGGCTCTTTTCCCAGCCTGTTCAGCTCTTCTGATCTGGCTTTGTCTGTTCTGCTTTTGAATCAGCACCAGAAAAGGAATCACCAAGGGCAAAGGAGAGACGGGCTCCTTCACCTGATCCATCATCCATCCAAACTTCAGCCTAGAGCACCTGGAAAAAGGCATTACAGGAAAGTGATTTGGTGTCCCACAGCCCTGGGCAGTAGAGATGGTGGGTCTCTATTCGAAGGTGACAGCTTCTGATCTGCACATTCACCTGCTCTTCGCAGCTAACAGTAATGTTGGAGTGCCACAGATCCTTCCAATTCAAGCAATTTCAAGGCAGAACTCGGTCCTTGAATCAGACCTGTAGGCCACTGAAATCAAAAGAAATACTGAGATTAACCCCACTGAGGGATGAATCAGTCTATTAAAGAAAAGTTTCAATAGATACTAGTGTAGGATTGACTCCCTTATCAAAGTGAAATCCCAAAGCACATTTGTTATTAATCCTCCTTGCTCCTTAATCCCACCCTAAACAGCTTCAGTTTCACTTCACCTCACCCTACCCTCGTAAAGTTAAACTTCCCAAGGTTTTACAGACACTCTTTGTCAAAGGATCACTGGAGGGACCCGTGAAAGTTTAGGATTTGGGGAAGAGGGACTAAAAGAGGATGAAGTTCCCTTAAGAATTGCCCATCCGTGAGTGGTAATTCAGCAGCTACTGCTGTTATTTTTCTCTGCTGGGATGGTATTTGGAAAACAAGCTGAGAAAAAAAAAAAGGCAGAAGAAAGTAAGAGGGGAAAGACACTATGAAGCTTATCAGGAGAAAATGTTAATTACACTGTAAAGTCCTTAGTCACCCAAGCTTCTGTTTACAGTAGAAACAGAAACAGTCCAAATTATCTCTGCATTTTTAAACCGTGATTACAGTTCTATTTACTACTTTTCTCTCAACATCTTTATTGTAACTGGGAAAATGTCAAGCTTTTGTAATTTCTGGATATTGTTTCGTCACTCCTTATCGAATGTCTCATATGTGGCAGACACCCAGAGGTGTGTGCAGCCATGGGCAATGTGGAGCCAGTTGGCTGCAAGGGTCACTGCTTGCAGCTTAGTGCTAATCACAGGTGGTGTCACCACAGCCTCAGGCTACACGAAATGAATCCTGTCACACCCTCACCTAAACTTCATCACGGAACCCTTCATTGTCATGAGCTGTGCTGCAAAAATGGCACAACCCAGCATCACCTCTGTATCTCGGTAATGTACAATTTACATCTGTGCTTGCGCTGAAATAAATCAGAATTTTGCCAATGAATTCACTGGGAACAAGATTATCCCCGGAGCCCACAAAGCTGGCAACAGCTGTAAGCAATGCAGTCTGCTCTCCAGGGCTGCGTTCATCTATGCCAGCGATAACAACAGCTCGCCTTCCTTTAAATAACACTGTGTTCATTAACAAGGAACATTTAGCCTAAAAAAAGCAGTGACCTTTCTAAGATGCACCAAATTTCAATTCCTAAGTGAGGCAAGGCCTTTGTCTTTAACTGTGCTCATTTGTTTTCTGACTTTCTAGTCTGAACGCTATGTAAGACATCGTGGCTTTCAAGGCTCCTGGTTTCACAGCTATGTGTAGTTGCCATATCCTGATTCTTCACTTTGAAATAATTATTCAGTTAAATATTAGGAAAAGGTAACTTTAAGATGATTTCACAAACCCTACAAACACAAATCCGAGCACATATCTATTCAAAAGAAAGCTTTTGATATAAAATTATGTATTTACTTAAATAAGAAAAAGTTCATTGTAGGTTTACTTCTCAAATTTCGGTGGGCTTATAATAAAACAAAAAATGCTAACACTAAAAAATCCTTCACCACTCCAGCTGTCGGTATGATTCCGTCTCAATCCCCATGGTCCAAGTCTTTGGGTGTGTGCTCTCAGCATGCCACTGTTTAAGAACAGCAAGGATTAAATGATCATGTACAATGTCACGTATGAGACGGCCAGGAACCTCAGGTTGAGGTGGGATATCTATACATGCCCTGTGGTCAGGAGCACACAGTTCACTTTGAGAGGTTCACATTTATTAGTGCACATGCACTGGACAAGAGACAGGCGTGCAAAGCCCTAAAACTTGAGACACTGCAGGTTTGATTTATTCAATGTCTTGATCTGAGTTTTGCAATGCTAGATGCAAACTCATTGGATTTTTCTGGCAATAGTCATAGGCGAGGCAAAATGAGATTTCTCTCTAGCTATGAATGCATCCTAATTGCTTTACTAAAACCCCTTGCTAGAGGAAATGACTTCTGGCTTTGCAGCCTATCAAATTTCTCGAGAACATTGATTCGTAAGCAGAACTCCTGGCTGAAATGAATGGTGCAAACCTTGGTGTGAACCCTGATTTTTAATATTCTGCTTGCTTTCCACCCATTCTCCTCACACTCCTTTCTTCCCCACTCAGCCCTGCTTCTGTTGAACATCTGATCCTTGCAAACATCCTTCTTAAGTGCAAGAAGTAATTCATCTGTACAAAAAGAATAGATGCTGAAGTATGTCCGTTTAAGAGCAAATCATCACAGGATCTAAATAAACACTATTAGCAAAACTGCATTACTGCTGGAAATTGCTCAGCCTTCATGTTCAATAGAGCAGCCTGTCCCTTGCCAGGGAGTACTTCCCTCTACATGGAAAGAAGGGGAAAACCAGCCACAAGCCCAAAGCAGGGCTGCAGAGGGCAGAAGAAATAACGCCTCCTAACGCTGCAGGTACTCACCCCTGCAGACTGCTCCTGGCAGCTCCAACAACCACCGTGCTAATGGGGCAAGGAGAATGCTCCCACCCACCGGTGTGCACAGAGGTCACCAAAACGTATCCCTTTGCTGTATGGTGGGCTTTACTTTGTTGTTATTGTGGCTCTCATTCATTGCCCCTGACACAAGTGTTCTGTGTTGCCTGATGCTGCCACCGAACCCTCCTAAGGGGACGAAGGGAGGTCTCGGTATCACCTCTATCCAGCTCACTCACCTCCTTTGGGAAGGGCTGCTGGACCTCAAGAAGCTAACACACATTTGATGATTCTATATGATAGCCTTGGAAATGGATATTTCCGTAGCAATGAATAAAAGGCACTGCATGTGTGCACCGAGTGAAAGCAAAGCCCCTCCCGCTGCAGGCTGCTGCGAGGATTGGGCATGAAATATTAAAAAGCAGCCTTCATGCCTGGAGTCCTTACCGGGTCACCGCGGCCTTCAGCTACCCTGCCAGCTCAGTCCTCTCCTTGGAGTGCAATTAAATAAGGGCAAAATGGTACGAACCCACTAATGGTTCACATTACCTAGAAGGAAATCACTGAATTACCCTGGGATGCCAGCTCTGATTAGGAACAGCACTTGCTTGATTGAGGGACCTCATTTGGCAGCGAGACCAACAGCATGTAAGCAGTGGAAGAGGAGCCACCTCAGACTATGCTCTCGCAAAGATTAGCAAAGGTTCAAAGGATCAGACTGTACACCCACATCCTTTCTGAAAGGCCGACAGACAGGCTCCCAGTTGAAGCTGGCTGGCGCAGGTAGCTGAGCTGAGCGCAATACCTGGAGGTACATCGGCATGGCTGGGACCGGGGGTTAGAAATTAGAAGTTTGTTCCATCAGCAGTCTCTGACTCAGAAAGTATCTTCCTAGCACATGTCAAGTATTAAAAGGGTACAAGAAATTCTCTCACTGGGCAAGATTATTTTACCTCTGCCTACCATAGGATTTCTAGAATTGTCTTCTAAGGCTGCTGGTGCTGGGGCCCTTTGAGGAGAGGAGACAGGGTGGGATGAGCGCAGCCCATCCATGCTCATGTTCTGTATTTGGAGCATGGTGCAAGCAAAGGCAGAACTCATACCTGCTGGGAAGACAAGATTTATTTTAAAATCCCAGGAAAAATAAGGGCAAGGGTTTTGACGGCCCTTTTTTCAAATGCAATTACTTTCAAAGTAATTCTCTGGAGCAGTATAGCTCTGCTCTTCCTTTACATTACACCAACTTTAATTTTTTCCTTTTCAGAAGCAGCCAAAATAAGAATAAATTTTGATTTTAAGGACCATATTTAGAAAGTGGGGGTGCCACAGTCTGTAGGCACCACTTCCCTGAGCTGGATGAACCAACTGCTGCTCCACACTGAGGACATGAGAGATGAGTTAAAGCTCAGGTCCTACCCTGTGGTTTATTCTCCAGGTCAATCTCTTCTCTCTCCTCTGCTGCCTTAAATTAGAAGCACACAGCAAGTTTCAGCAAGTTAACTTAAGTCCATCCATACACTTACCTCCTAAAATAAAAAGGGGGCAGAAAGCCTTAGAAGGCTTGAGCACAATAAATTGTTTTGCCTTATTAAAATCCTTAAAGCCCCACGTGCAGACACCCAGAAGCTGGACACCCAGCAGCTTGCTGCAGCACATCTGCAGCGCTTATATCAAGAACTCAAAAGATTCAGCTCTTTCTGAGCCACGTGAAAGCACAGTTTGTCATCAACTTTGAAGCACAAAAACCACTAAGGTTACACACACAGCAAGAAAAGGCCCTGCTTGTATGCACACGAACGAAGACCCGTATCTTCAATCTAGACCGTGAGCACTCCCAATCACATCTAATCTCTGCAGCTTGCTCTCCCATGGCATCTCTGCCCTTCTTAAAGCAAGCTTTGCTCTCCTCGTCCACATCAATTTGGAAATCGCTCCAAGGCAGTGAACCCGTGAGCCTGCTGTTTGTCCTTAACCTGCACACGACCCCTGCTGCTGTGCTCCCCAGCGCAGTGGCTGTGTACCTGTGTGCAGGTGCTTAGCCCTGCGCCCCACAGCGCTGCCGCGCCAGCATCGCCCCCTGAAGCCAGTCCCTGCCGGCCGCTTTCCCCCTCGCATTGAACAATTCAGCTCACCCTTGTCTCATCAGGCACAAGTGGTTTTCCAGGCCATTAATGGTGGAATTTGGTAATAAAGTGCATGTTATCTGAGTCTGAACAGGCAATCAGACTTCTTCATTTCGTTTTTAAGGCTTTAACCGCCTGACACTAATGTGAATTAAGCAGCAGCCCACCCTGCTGCAACACTGCCATTAATGCCAGTGCAACGTGCCCAGTAACGATGACATATTGTGTCACTGGCACCTCATCTCCATATCATTCCCCTCTTTTTGCTCAAATTGGTCTGACAGTAGGATCACACATTCCCTAATTAACACCTTCTTTCTGTGGTTTCTAATGAGTCTGTTGATACCACTTCTTCAGGCTGCCTCTATTACAATAAAGTCTTGTGGGTATATCCGGCTCCAACCGTCCGCTTTAATTAAGAGACAGCTGTCATTGACTCACTTTCATTTAACACTTAACAGACACACAGCCCCCTGGACAGTACCTGAGGAAGGGAAATGCTTCATCTTTTGATCCTTTCCCCACTGCATGTGGCAGGACTCTGGGAGATGGATTGGGTGAGGAACTGGGAAATGAGAGCGGTACTTGAAACAGCCCAATCTAGGAGAAGGTCAGCCTCGGACTTCTTTTTTTAAAAAAAATAAACGGGGCTGAGGCAGAACACAGTGAATTTATAGAGGGAACAGGGGTGGAAATGATTAATGGAGAAGATTTAACCAAACCACAAGAGAAAACACCTCCCCCATTTAACGTGACCTCTCAGGTTCTCCTACGGCTCTTTCTGCAGGTTCACCAGAAAGCAGAACAGCCAGTTGGGTTCAGTTACTATTTTGGGGACAACTGATGGGACCCCAAACCTAACAAAGAATGGGAGCTCATTTAGCTTTGTCAGGCTTTGGCTGACCCTGGATCACAGAAGTGACGCTTCTCTATGTCCATGCTGGTTATAAAACAAGGACAAAATCGGAAATAAAATGCCTGCTACAGAGCTCTTTTCAGTAAACCACCACAGTGCCTTGGCTTTTGAAAGCAATGTTTAAGCTAATCCTTCAGAAGGCAAAAAAGATGGAAATCGATGGTATTTGACTGCATTGTTTTAACACTGAAAAAGCTACTCGGGATGCAGCATTCATACAGAGCACCTTGACTGTTCCCTTTAAATGTCTTGTATCTTTTGATTGCTTGCTTGCAAAGGGGGGACATGTATACAAGACAATACACCTTCAGAAGAGCAGACGTTGGTTTGTGACATATTTCTTCTGTTATTAGACAGCACTATTAGAAGCACAGTGGTTTATTACTTCATAAACGTAAAATAATACAAATTCTAAAGTCTATTTTAAAGTTGAAAAACAGAAATCAGAATTGAAATAACAAATGCTTATTTTATACTTTGGTTGCTTTTTGAAGTAAAATTCTGACCTTTGAACACAATGACATTTTGAAATTGTGCCTGGGTTTGAGCCCATTGCTGGGCTACCAGAGGGACTAAGAGAAGGGTTAAAGCCAGTCCTCTTGCCACTTTCCAATTCAGCAGCTAAGCCTTCAACAGCATTTGGTGCTCAGGTTTGGGCAATATTTCCTCTGTGACACTGGAATCATTTCCAGCATCTCACCTGCACACTGCCTTACTCAATGCAGGGGACTCCCAGCTGCATTTCTCACGGCCCCAGATCTCTTACCAGATACATTTTTGTAAAGAGGAGCAAACTGTAAGAGCTCACAGATACTCCGATGTAAACAGCTGTTTGATGTAAGATGCAAGGGAAAATAAGCCTGTGCTGATCCCATGTTTCATCCATTAGAGAACCAAACGATACCTATGTATCTTTTAACGCTAATGAATTGATTTCCAAGGGCTCAGAACCGAAGCCATGGATAAGACTTTCAAATAAGGGGCCCAGTGGGGGGCGAAGGCAACACGTCTGAAGATCTGGTGCCCTGTGGTTCTTCCTCTCCCCAGCACAACAGGCCTGAGCCTTTACCTCCTTGGCTGTGCATAATGAAAGACTCCAGTAGGTAAAATGGGTTAGGTGGGAAGACATGATAACGGTGGAAAATTCTTAACAGGAAGTACCAAGAACACAAAAAATGCATACTCAAGCAAAGCAAAGGAGAAGAGTGGGAATCTGTGCCCTAGAAAACCCAGAAGAGTGGGTGATGCCCTGTAAAGTGCACTATCCCTCATTCCTGCTTCAAGTCACAAAGTGCTTCTGTGCACAAGACTTTTTATAACAGATAAGCTCCTTACAACTACAATGCAGGGATGCAGCTTATTAGTTTTCTATAAAAAGAAAGACAATTCAGCATTTGGTTTACCCCACCTCCGGATTTAATATCGGGCTATTGTACTGTTGCATGTCTAAGTTTATTGTCTTCAGCAAGAATATAGGTGAGGATCAAAGCAAGATTTCCACTGATGCTCTCTGAAATAATAATCTATTTTAATAATGATGAGGGAAAGGCTTTTGCACTTGGATTTAAGATGCTGACACATTTTTCTTGAAATGGACATGTCAGTAACTTGTTTGTTTAGTTTTCTTCAAACACCGTGTTTTATTTCTCCATTGCAGGCTCTCAGCGTGATTAGTACTTATTAAACCAGTGCCCTATTGCAAGCATGTGGCAGCCCAGTGCTGTTTCTGGATACACACACCTTCAACCTTCTCCCTTTTTTGCTTCAGGTAGCCAGCACAATAAGACACTCACTGTCCTGGCCTTGTATCAAGTAAAGCACCCTCTTCACTCTGTGTTTTTTGGTTTTGTTTTTGTTGTTTGATTTATTTATCTAAGTAAATTGTGGCTATTTATCAACAGCAGACCAGTCTGAAAAGTCATGCCTTACTGTCAACATTTGATCAGATTAGAGCTTCACCTGGGAAACAGACGGCTAGCTGCTTCCCTCCCAGCTGAACGTACAGTACTGCTTCCTGGATACCTCCGATCCATCCATTAAATACAACCACTTGCTGTTAGTTAAGAGTTTGTGAATTGTGCTGGCGTGTCCTCCTCCAGAGGTCCAAAATAAAGCAGATATTGTCCCGCTGAGCTATTTCACAATGGTTATCAAACAAAACATTGGTTGGGTGGGTATCTCCGTGTCACAGTCACATCTGCCTTTGCAATGGCTGCACAACCTAAGCCACACTACGGCTCTGCTACATTCACATTTTGGAATAAAGATATTTTTGTTTGCAGAAAAGTTCAAGAGTAAAATTGCTCTTTTAGTGACAGTGCAGCAACTGTGTAATATATTTATTCCCCAGCGACGGGAGTTATTAAATCAAGAAGTCTCATTCCTCTCCACCCTGCCCTGGCAACAGAGATATTCTGTAAGCGTGCAAGTTGGCTACGAGTTGCATCGAGAACAGAGAATGCAGATGAAGGATCACAGGCAGCTTTTAAAGAATTTGCACTGAAAGCATCTCTAAGTATAAATCTACAACAACAGATCATTTTTGTTGGAAAGAAAACAGCACAGAAGGTGCCAGCTGGGTGGCTGGCGGGCTCTGCCCTCTCTCCCACTCCAAAAGGGACAGGCAGAGTGAGCTCAGGGGGTCACAGGAGCACCCACTGCACACTGCGCCTCTCCCTGTATCTTTGCTGTCTGGCAATTAAAAACCACATAGTGAGCTTATCATTTGCTACCACACTTCAGAAATTGTTACACCAATTTCTATGGAACCTTGCTAATTACGTAGACTTTCTAATAGAGGAAAATAATAGTTCCTTTGGGGACAGAAATAAGTAAATAGGCCATTATGCACAAACAAAATACAGACTTTCCTTTGTATATTAATCTCAAACTATAGAACCCAACTATCTCTACTGATACAACGACATTGCCTCCTCAGGAATACAACTAACAAACCCAAATGATACAAGCCTTCCGTACAGAAAAAGCTCCAGAGAACGAAAAATTTCTTCTGACAATCCATCGAACTTCAGGTAACTTCAGACATATTCTCTTGATTTCAGGGAAAAATAAGGGAAAGTTCAGCTCAAGCTGAAGTGGGAAAGGGATTCTGCAGACTCAGTTCTGCCCCTGTGAATGTTGGCTCACGTGGGGAGGTGCAGGGCCCAGAGCAGGGCTCCTGGGGCATCAGACCCCATCCTCTGAGTCACTGCATGGTGGTGAATCAATGAATAGAGCTGTCATCTTCCACCAGGAAATCCCAGCCGCCACACTCACTTCAATAGTTTTAGGGCATACTAGGAGCTGCTGGGCCCTTCGGCATCACATCCCCATGGTGCTCTGCCCCGGGCAGCCGAAGCAGGTGGCTCTGCATGCCTGTGTTCAAGCACCTGTGTTGTTTGCATCACAGCAGGTGCAGGGGCTGAGGAATGATCCGTCTCCAACTTTAAGGGACAGATCACCACATCCTGACTGAAGACAGCAAGTGACAGAGGATACAAGCTAGAAAATAAAAGATTTTGTGGCCTGAAGTCCTATAGACAGGATAAATCCTTCGAATTACACAAGATCCTGGTTAAACACATTACTTTGCTGTTCAAAAGTCTTCCAGCATTTTTCATTCTTTGCTAAATTTATCACCACTAAATCCCTTCCTTAAGATCAAAGTCTTTGGGGATACAGAAGCTGAAAGACTTAAAAGAGCTCTGATCCAAGGGGACTCTATGATGAAAACAGGCTCCAGTAATACAACCTCTTAATTGCTCCTGTACCTCAGCACGATACGCTATCTCAATGTCATCAGCAACAAAAGACTTCTCAACAGGAAACTCTGATTTAGGGGATGCATCTGGCGTCTCACATGCATTTGCAAGCGTCGCTGAGAGCGGCAGCCTTGTTCAGAGGTCTCAGAATAATTAATTTTAAAAAACACAGTGATGAGATTTTTCCCTGGATCATCTGAATAGAAGTTCTTTTGTAGTACATCTCACCTCTGATACCAGAGAGAAAAAAAAAAACACACGTTTCTCCATATGTATTTGTCTTCATAGCAATACTTCACATTTTAAATAGCAAGGCTTGCTTTCCCGTGGAGCTCCAGTTCAAAAATCAATTAAATCAATTGGAAATTATAGAGGAGTTAATGTATTTTTTATTTTCCCCAGTTGTTTTAGAAACATTCAAGGAATACAGTATCAGCCAAGGGGAGAGAGCAGCACTCACCACCACAAAAATCAGCCCGTCAGTCCAACATGCTTCTCTATCGATCACTTCTGTGGTACCCAGACAGTATGCTCAATACCCAGCTCAAACTACTAATTCAGTTAGGCATTCCCTGGTTTTGCTTTCCATTGGGGTGCATCGCTGGCATTTTTAACAGACATTTTAACCATCTAGATTTTGCACGACTTCCAGTTCCTGTGTATATTTCAAACACAAGAGACAGAACTAGACAGAACACAGGTTTGCACTTCAGTACAAAAAGGGGCAAATTTCAGGGTGGCTCATTTATTTTCCTGGAGAAAATTAAGTGTATTTGGGACAGATCTACCAAATATTTGCTTCCAAATCTTTCTACAAAGCTACTCCCTACAAGTCCCCCTCCCTTCCCACGTTGCCTCAGTCTGCTTCCCAGGAGCCTGCACACCTCTGCGGACCTGCCGCCACCTGCCAGCAGTGCTGCACAGAGCCCATAAGAAGAGATGATGTGTTATAAAACCCTTTGGTTCTTGAGACATAAAGAAGGGCCTATCCTGGCATGTCCCTGAGGACCCTGGCAATCCAGAGAGCCAGCCCCAGCGTTTATCTTACTCAAGCTGGCTGAACTTGGCTGAAAAGAACAGGTCTGAACTATTGCAGCAAAGCCCACAGAGTCAGCGTGGGTTTCATTTTCCTTCAGCCACTGCCCTCCTGCCTAAGCCAACAGAAGCTCCCTGGAAACCTCCCTGCCATTTTCACTTGCTCCAGCAATTCTTCTTTGCTCAAGCTATGCAGGGAAAATGCCTTTGCTCTTACCAGGGTCACTCCTGAGCTGCACCAGTAGGGCAGTGAAGAACAAGGACTGCTGCCTATGTTGTACAGACCAACTCTTCTTCAGCGTGAAATAAATGTTTCATTTAAAAAGCTAAAATCCGTAACACTGACAAAAATGCTGTCTTCAGCCACGTTCTGACCACACTGTTATTAAAAACTCTGACCAAACTCTTACTAAAAATGTTTTCTATACCAAGTCTGTTGAAGACCTTGTTGCAGCACAGAACAGTAGGGTTTGATGGACGTGGAAATCTCCACCACTATCCTTCTGCCTTTACTCAGGATCAACTACAGCTATGCAAATGCTGGTCTGTTCTGGCAGACACCCACTGACTAACTGGAGGTGCACTGGGCCCCACTGCCAGCTCATGTGAAGAAGCAAACTTACTGGGCAGCAGCTGACATCAGCCCAACAATCAGTTCTAAGAGTTCTGCTAATTAGTTCTTGCTAGTTTGGAAGCTCACGTAGATGAAGTCCCTGTTCCCAGTAACCTCCTGTGTCAATCGGGATGAACTGTGTATTTGCTGGCACTCTGTGCTGAAGGACCGAATGGTTGCAAGCAGTGTGGGACCTTGCCTCCCTTACCTCCTGCTGAGTACCCGCAGCACTACATTCTTTGCCGTCCTGCTGAAATGCGGTACAAGTCACCAGGGGCTGGAGGCTTTGGCTTTTTCTTGCCTTCATCCTGGCTCTTTCCAGAGGTCTGCTGGCTTTTTTTTTTTTTCCTCTCTCTCTCTCTCTTTCTTTTTCTTTTAACCAATATCAGTTTCTGATGGGATTGCTAGCAGATGATATTCCCCATGCCTGTGACTCATCCAGGTGCTCAGACAGAAATATCCGTGTGTCAAGCTAGGCTAATTATGCCACTATTCCCCAGTTGTGGATTAGAGCAAAAATTCAATTAAAAATCCAGCCCTTCTTCATGATACTTTAAGCACAATTTCTGAACCATGGTGTTACTCCAGTAAGTGCAAGAATTTGATGAAAGCCAGGTGGGAATTACAAAGTGAATTCTCACTATGCCACCGCGGGAGTGGGAAACCTAACTTTTGTTAGGATTTTGTTAGGACTGTCTGTGCTTTTGACAATCTCCTCCTCCATTACTAAAAGGCAGCATCTAGAAACAATGCCTGCATGGCAGTTTCATGATGGCAGAAGGCAAGCAGCTTTGCATTTTGTGAACGTGGTGATGGAGATAAATAATGCAGCACTGCTGGACCTCCATCAGGGCCTGCACGTTTACGATGGGCTGCGGTACCCTGCAGAAAGGAGCTTCCACTCAGGAGACCCAGCCCTGTGCCTCACAGTGCTGTGTACTGGACGTGTAATACCAAGGTTCTTGGATTTGAACCCATTTTCCTGTCAACAAGACATTAAATTCTACAACACAGGTGATATTTTTGTTGTTACTATCCAGCTGAAGATGGTTATTGTGAGCTGCTGCAGTCCAATAGCGCCTGATCCCAAAACCAGCATGGAGAAATAACGCAGCTGAGATTTGGTAACAATCTTAATAATGATGTACTGGCCACAATGGCAAGTCGGGACTGAAACATTCAGGATGCTTTGGTTGCAAACAATACTTACTTCTGAAAGGTTTTTGGTTTTCTCACTGCTCTGAAAGCACTTCCAAAGGAATTGTTATCCCAGCTGCGGGTTTGGGAAAGCAAGGCATTGAATGAGGCAACAACATTTGCAACTTGGCTACTGGATCTTGTGGTGCTCCTGTGTCTGAGAGCCCAGCTGGAGCTGAGGGCTCGTCTTACAGAAGCACCAATTCCACCCAAGTCCAGCTGAATCACCAGGAGCTGCAGGTTATCAGCATTCCAAAAAATAATTAAACGGAGATAAACGAATTTACTGCAATAATTTGTACATCCAAAAGTAAGTGATTGCTTTGGAAAAACCACGGCCTACCTCTCATCCAAGGTCACACAGTGTATCTACTGCACAGGAGGGAGCTCAGCTCAGGTCTCCCAACGGTGCAGAAAGCAGATTCTAACTGCGCTGGGTAGAAGCCGGGCTAATGAGTCAGCTGTGGGCTCTGCAGCATCACATCTCCAGTGCCCAATCTGAATGACACTGATGAAGCATCATCATCATTTCATAATCATCCACACCAATGTAGGCTCTGGAGTAACAAGAGATATTTATGAGGCCCATTAGGAAACACACACGGGCTCCTTCCGTGTGGTATGAAAACTCCCTTTTTTTTTTTTTATAGTTTCTTTGAAGCATGAAAAACAGACAGAGGAACTACAAATTCTTAAACTGGAATGAGAAGAGAGAAAACAACATAATTTATATATACAGGTATGATTTTCTGGTAACTAGCAAAAACCTCATATCCGAGCATCTGCAACTCCATGTTTTCCCCTTACTGTTATTTAAAATATCCTTATGTCTTGATAAGTCTACCCCAAGCATACAGAGCTGTTCCTACATAAGCACTGCTGTAAAATAAGCTTGCCCATCAGATGAAAATCAAAGCAACCTTTTTTTTTAATCAAACCTGGTGTTTTCAGACAAATATCATGGAAATTCTGAAAGAACAAAATTTGACACTAAAGGTCAGACACAATGAAGAAACACTAAGAAAACACCACCTGAGTATCGCCAGAGCAGCCTTTCCACAATCTTGTCCTTTATAAAGGAGGAAAGGAGATTCATTATCCTAGAGAAATGCCTTAAAGAAAGGCAAAAAGAGCAATAGTTACGTATTAAGTACTTTTAAGAAAGCTATTTTGTTATGCCTACATGGTATCTGATTATAAGGTATCACTTTGATAACTCCAAATAATAAACCTAACACCTAGAGAGCAGGAAGCTTTTAATTTAAATAAATAAATGAGAGGTCAGTGTGGTGAATGCCTTGAAAACCTTCTCCCCTTCGGTTCCTCTGCTTCTCTCACTCAGAAAATGTCTGTAATGGGTCTTCAGCAAATTACATGGAAATTTAATACAGAAAAAATGGCATGGTAGTAAAATGTATTTCAATATCTATTCAAAGGGTAGAAATTAAAAGTGTTTCATGCTCACCACAAGTTAATCTTTTGTAGGACCCACTGCTCTTTTTGCTCGTTTAAGAACTTCTGCAACAGCGATGAGGCGAGTGCTACTGTGCTGATAGTATAAAGCATATGTGTACAGCTGAAATTCTGAACAGCAACCATTTGTAAGGCAAATTACCTCCTTCCGACTGACATTTAATATTCTGTAAATAGATTTTAAGAGGCTTCCCATTTAGAAACACTGAAATATGACTAAAGAAGGAAGAAATGGGTTAACTTTCTTTTTAGTTGCCCTTTTCTATTATTCATAGTTCCTCTGCATAATGCTGTTTAGATGTAATTCTTTACAGGTTTTATACTGTCTGCCATTAGTATTAAAACTGAAATTTATTATAGGCCACATGCTCATCTGATGTAAATTAGAGTAGCTACAGAAATAAAAGTTACAGTCGGAAAGTAATGCTAAAGACTAGAGCCATAGGGTCCTCTATCTTTTCCTGATCGAGAACAAGAGTTGTAAACTTTAAAAAAAAAAAAGCCAGCAAAGGAGAGGACAATTTATTCACTGAATATGCTTCTCTTTTCCTAGTGAAAGAAAAAATGTAAATTTGCTTCCGCAGAATATATCCATTGAAAATAAACTGCACACAGCAAGCAAATAAATGCCACATAAAACTACCTCTTAAACCTTGGGTATGCTCACAGAAACAAAGCCAGAGCAGCTAAGAATGTAAAGCTGAACACAAAGCAGGTATATAACAGAAGTCATCAGACATTATTTCTTCCAGAATCTTTGAGAAAGCTTCCCAGAAATTCATTTCTGGAAGGAAAGTGTGTACACACCAGTGACTCATCCTTCTAAAAACGTCTCTGCTTTTCTACTGAACCTTCTAGCCACCTGTTGCATTAACCCGGCTTACACAGACAGGAACCTTATACAAAGTAAACCCATCTGCCTAAAATCACATTGTCTTGGGGACACAGCCAAGAACCAAATCATCCTTAGTTGCCATCCAACTATGGGAGAAGACAGTCAAACTCCTCTCTCCAGCGTTTGGTGGCTCCTGTTACTTTCAGCCATCTCTCTTGCTGAGCGTAACCTCTCCCTGATAATTGCACCAACTGCTCACTGAATAATGAACCTGGCAGTGGACTGAGACATCACGCTGTGGCTAACACCAAACCTCTGACTGTGCTCTCCTAAAGACCCCACGCATTTGCTGCCACTAAAAATAGAGCCGTGGCACCTGAAGTGGAAGTTTAATTTAGCATTAGGCAGTCGCAGTGTGCCTTGCCTCAAGGGCAGGCAGCCTTGGGCCAGCGAGTCCTGCTCCAGAACACTACGCTGAGCTGGCTTCCCAAGCCCCTCAGCTAGGTCCAAGCTTCTCAGATCCCCCAACATATCAGATTATCTGTAACTAATATAGGCAAATCCCATTTCCTGTATAACAAGCGCCTAATTCCCAGTCCTAATCCTAGTTTTAATTACCGTGCTTGGACTTGAAACAACACAGAAACGAACGGTGAGTCCTCCGTGCAGGCTGGTGCAAGCCTCTACCTTTGCAACATGCAGGAACCCAATCCAGCACAACCTGTTTTTTCTGATGCCAAACTGAAACGTAATTTGGTTTGAATTAGTTTTCTGTGCGGTGTCAAAATCCATAAATGAGAGAACAGACCTGCATGCTGTTTGAAAGGAACCTTGGGTAAATTGGGTAACATTGCCATATTCAGGCATCAACTGGTCTTGCAGGTCCTGCTTTCTGGGAAACTGTCCCTCACCCTCGCCTTATCCTGAGTGATCTTGGCAACACGCATAGTGTCCTCCAAGCATATGGTAACCCTCGGCCCCGAGAGGGCTTTATGGTCCTCTTGGATTGGGAAGCCACACGACGTCCAGCAGTTTGCATGGCCCAGCTCATCGTTGTTTCCCCTTTATGCATGTCCCTATCCTGGATTCCTGGATTTATACAGGCAGAGTCAGAGTGCACACCCAATTTTATCTCCATCTAAAACCAAAACGTGTGTAAACCATTTTCAGTTTTCAAGGATGACTGACGTTTCATCAAATTTCAGGTCACTTTGCTCTGCTCGGAAATGAAGCAGTATATCTACGCTTTAACAGGAGGCAGGCTCAGGCTTTTAAATGTAGGAACCAATGTGGTAGAAAACATCACAGCAACTTGAGCAGTAAAGTTAGGGACGAGATAAATGCAGCTACCTGCGGCAAGGCTCTGAAATAGGCAGTCAGATCTTCAGAAATAATTGTACATTAAAATAGTGGTATTAGGGCCTTAGCAATAGCATTACCATTCATGCCATTATGTATTAGAGAGAGCTGATGGAAATGAAACTGATTACATTTTTTGCCTGTGTGTTCAAAGATGGGATTTTCAGCAAAATAGAGAAGCATTTGATTAGCTTTACATGTTTTAAAGTATTTCAGTACTTGATTTGGGAATTAGTACTGATTACCCAAGACAGCCCTCTCAGGTAATCTTCGTTTCACCTGATACGCTTCACCCTCAAGTTTAAACACAGAACATCCCTTGCTGAGGACGTCCCTCCATGCTAGGAAGCTGCCAAGTACCGGCTGTGTGCAAAGCCAGCCACTGACAGCTGGAGCCCCAAAAGCATTTCCAGATACTCCTACAGATGTACCTCAGATATTATCCGTATCTCGTGCTCAGAACTGGACACAAGAGAACAAGCCATGTCCTGGTTAGTCCCTCACAACTAGGGTGTTGCTGTGCTATGGCTGCTTGCATGCACGATTATGTTTAACCTGAATGAAAGGCTGTGTTGCCAGAAGCTGTAATAAAACATATCGTGTCCCCAGACCTCAAATATTCATCAAGATTATTCTCTCGTGTCGTAATTTAAAGAAGCTATGATATTAAAGACAACGCCACACACCATTTTTCAGATTCTCACACGACAGGTAGCGTAATTAAGAGCAGTGGCTGTTTAGTTGGAGGCTGTGCTCTTCCAGAAATAGCAAACTCTGAGAGAGCGGTTTGGAGGAACGGCCACTGCACCTGTAATGGAGAGCACTGCCACAAAGCAGCTGTGAGACACCCTGCAAACCAGTTTCAAAATGGTCCTTAACGGGTTACCCGTAGTGAATGTCTTGCAGGGTATCGCACTAATAATACTACATGTGACATTACAGAGGGATGCAAACCATTGCAGATAGCCCATCCAGGTTCTAAATTGTACCTAAATATGCTTTGTTTTCCTGTCTTTTTGGAGAGCAGAAAGACCCATCTAATGAAAAATTTCATCTAAAAAATTACACCTTTTATTTTTCAGTCATTTATATGAAGCAAATTTCTGCTTCCAAATCAAATTTGATTTTTAGGTATCAAATTCTGTTCATAATTACACTCCTAGATTTCTGCAGAGTCGTGGGGGCTACAAGTCTATGAACTAGAGATCGATCCCTTATTCTTCTGAAGTGCTACGTGATGTCCCAGCTGATCAGAGAGCCACAGGACAGCTGCTATAGGCTCCTGGAATAAACACATCAGGAATCTAAGCATTCCCTGCTGAGCAAAAAGACACTGTGATGGATCTAGGTCAGCCAGCATCAGTTTTGATGTACCGTAGTGGCTGCCCCGCCAGCACACGAGCTGGGCACGTGCTGGAGTCCCAGATCTGCACACCCAGCAGTCCCAGCCCCGGCACTGCAGCCGTCAGGGCTCAGAGCAGAGAGCAGCAGAAAACTCCCAGGGAGTTTTAAATCAGAAGGGGGACTTCCCCTTTTACATGCCATCTCCCTCTTCTCTTTGCAGCTCTCAGCCACAGATAGGACTGTGCCCAGCAAAGGGGAGGACAAGCAGATGGGGAGGCAGAAGAATCAGAAAAGGAATGAGGCACCTTTGCCTCAAGCTCTCAGTGATACCACAGCAGCCTTAGCAAAACCTGGGGCACCTCCCAGACTCCTTCAACACCCTCCAGGCATGGGTTTCCATTAGGAAAGACTTGCAGCATGCCTGTAGCAGGCAGAGAATGGCAGCAACGGAGATTTACTGCTATTCCACCAAAAAGGATCCAGCCCTTGTCCCAGCACTCAAGAACAGCAGCCCTACCCCGTTGGACTGAGCCTGCTTTTCCACAGTGCAGCCCCAAATGGGGCACCCTGGCTTGGCTGTGCGTCCTGCCCCGCGTGCTAACAGCAGGCTGCCTCTCTGCCTCTCCAGGCTGCTCCTCGCTTTTATGTTGCTGTAGCAAGAGCACAATCTGGAGGAATAGTTGATCCCAGACTTGTGTTCTGTGTTTGGGGAATGGGTAATTGGTTTTACAGCTTTATATGAAGTCTCATTTATAATGGCAGCCAGCTGCTTCAGCAGCCACAACATCCTCTTGTGCCCCCTCTATACACTGACAAATTTTACTCAACCCCGACTCCATGTTCATGAGACATTCTCTTATGTCAAGTCTCCCTCAAGTGCTGTTTTCACAAAATCCTGCATAGCACGTGATACTAAAAGAAGAAAGATCCCAGGCTCAGTACCAGCCCACTACCTGTGCTTCCAGAAAGCCACACCTGGGTTACGGTAACACATTCTTCACGGCTGCAGAACTGCAGTCTCTGACCTTTTCTGCTTATAAACTGATTTAAGCATCGCCTGGAATTTGAACTTCCCCTCCAAAGTCTGTCCCCAGGACAGCGCACGCTGGGGCTCAGCACCAAGCACGCAGCTGTGAAGCTGCCTGCCCACCTCCCTCCTGGCTCCCGTTGCCCCTCGCTGAGACCTGCGCTGCAGGGCAGAGCCTGGCACTTACACAAAGCCCTGGGGTGGCCTTAGTTAGGTTCGTGCAGTCAGAGCAGTGAATTTAGCCTGCCAAACTCAGGCCACTTGTTGACTAAGTGAGCTGTAACGTTTATCTCGGGGTGGCATCTCCTCGCCTTCCTTGCTTTCTGAACACAAGGCGCTCTTTCTCCCCAGCAGCCTCGTGCAGATGCAGAGATAAGGGTGGCTGTTTGTTTGTTTGTTTTTCCTGGAGGAGAACATTAGGAAAAGCTCCAGCTATTAATTTGATGAAAGAGGTGCTAGAAATTACAGCAAACAGCAACATCAATCCATGTAAAAGCTCTGCGGTGGTTTTATTCCAGACTCACACAGCCAGGCAATGCAGAGCATGTGCATTTTCCACAGCCGCTCTCGTAGCCCCTCAGTTACCTCCTGTCAGGTGCTAGTGGCACCTGTTTCCCATGTCATTATTTCAGGTGTTGCTCACATTTTGTACCACTCTCCGGAGAAGGACAGGCAGCCACCCCGAGCCTTAATGCGATGTCTGTCTAAGTAATGAGTACAATGCCTGCCTGTAAACAAGGACCCAATCGTGGGATAGGACACAAGTGCACACAAATTTGAAAATAAGCTGTTATTAGCCTAATAATAAATGGAATCTCTACAACAGAGGATCTTTTCTTCTGCTGCAACACAGAACTCCGAAAGCAATCAGTCATTCTCCTTGGTTTCTGTTTGGAAAGGATAAAATCCTTGTGCCCAGTTTTGTTCTTGTAAGGCCAGAAGTCCTACTCCAAAGAAAAGGTGATTGTTTCAAGCTCAGAATATTCTGCAAAGTAGTGGAAATACCTGTATTAATGGCTTAGAAAAGAAAGAAAGAAAAAAAAGGAACAAGTGAAAGATGGGAAAAGAGGGCAATCCCTGGTTAACAGAGCCACAGATGCAGTGCAAGCCAGGCATCCTGAAATGAAGGGTTCTTGCTCTGATTACACACCGCTTTAGCTGGGTAGAACATGCACTGACATCAAGTCCTGATGTGCCTCCACACAGGTACCAGGGTCATACACAGATCCCCCAAATTCCCACCTGGCACCAACCCAAGGCTGCATTAAACATCCGTATTTCTGTGGAATTAAGGCCCTGCCACACTTCTCATCTCCTGGTTGAGCACAAAGCTTTTGGTGAAACCAGGGAACATCTGTGGTGGGTCCAAGGAGTTAACTCCTTGGTAGGCTTCTGGCACTGCTGTTGCTGCAGGCAACGTCTCTATAGAAACGGCATGCAAGGATAAATGGTCTGGACAGTGAAAGCTTTGCTGACAGATCTGACACCAAAGAAAATCGTCATTAAGGGAGCAGGTAAAGTGCTTATTCACAGTACAGGGTCTCTCTACAAATCAGCCTCACACCAAACAGACATGTCGCACGATGAGTCCACACCACCAACTGAGGGCCGATTCTGTGGCCACACAGAAGCACAGCAGCTGAGGTGACTGGGCACAGGCTCATCTGACACAAAACTCCCACCCCCCAAGTCTGTCACAGGAGCTGGGACAGCAGCGGGCACGTGGCAAGGCTCTCACGGGAACTGTCAGAGCGCAGAAACCACCTCTTCGTTTCAACTCCCAGAATCCCTGTACCTGAAGACCTCTGACCCCACACCGATCACACGGTTTATGCCCAGCTAAACTTTACTTGCTAGGCTAAGTCTGGAGGCTGAAGGTGTATGAGGATTAAAGAATTTGGTATTGTTATTTGTATCATCAATAAAAAAGGCTAATGACTAGAGACACAAAAATCGTGAGAGTCTCCCTTGCCCGGGTGAGTGCCACTTCGGAGGGGACTGCAAACTGAAGCAAAGTAGAACAGCACTGCATGGGGGTAGCAACCAAACTGCTTCCTGGAAGCTCATGGCATGGAAATAAGAGATTACGGACCACGAATGACCCCATAAGTCACAGCAGCTACCGACAGAAACACTTCCCAGGCAAGTCATCAACAACGCTCACAAGCAAATCTACCCACGAGGACGTTTCCCAGCTCAACCATGTTTCAGAAGATAATCTTCAAGCCTTTCACAATGACAAAACCTCTCTCCATCTGATGCTACAGGGGAGTGCAGGTGGGAGGCCAGGCTGCACCCACTGCACCTGGGTGCACACCCACGTTCCCCACAGCACACACTGCTCCCTGCAGACACAGTATTCAGTCAAGCCCTACCCCCAGAAGCAGGGAGACCAAGTTCTGTGGTCACAGCTCCTTCCCTGGCAGTGCCCAGTGTGCTGGTGACCCCTCAGCACCCCCTCTGCCACCACCGGGGCTCTGCAAGCACTTAAGGCCCCAGCACAGCCCTAGAGAAACCTGAACGTTCACAGATTTTCCTGTTTACCAAAGAAATTAGAACATAAAAAAGGAGCTCCCCGGTTCCTTAGAAGCAACTCTTTTTCAAGACTGTTGCCTGCAAAAAAAATTAAACATTCAGACCAGAGTTTTGAAAAGTTTCCAAGTTGACATCATTTAAAAAATATAATCCTGAAATGCAAGAACAGCTTTATCATATAAAATGAAGGTTTGCTTATTAGGCTGTCAGTGCTATTTGCCTGCATTTGGTGGTGCGGGTGGTTATCTGTGTGAGAGCTCTTCCTGTGTGCAGAGAAAGAGGGCAGTGTCTGCTGTCAGAACTGATTAACGGCAGCTGAAAGTTTACATTTGCTTAGGGACTTCGATTTTCTTTCCTTTTAATTGTGTTTTCATCTAAAATAAACATATTTTGCTGTTTGGAAATATATCTGCATATACTGAGGGCAGTCTGACTCCAAGCAGGACACCTTTATTTATTACACCCTATTTATTTCTGACTGTACCATCCATTTCCCAGAACAACCGACGGTGAGTTTTCACGGTGAAATGGCATGCATGTCAGCTCTGCTGTGCAAGTTTTATCCAAAGTTCTACTTTGTCTGGGGCAGTTGCTGAAGCTTTGGTACCCAGACTGATGTAATTCCTTGTGAAATTCAGTTCTTTCCTTCCCAGTTTTTAGCCCTCAAGGATGCTGAGAAAAGGTTACAAAAGTAAGACTCGCATGCCGTTACTGTGACTGCCTCTAAGATGTTTGCTATGGTTTCTCCATTCCAAGTGGATTCTCCATTCCATTCTTCACTCCCTGACTTTCGTGTTCTCAGTCTTTGCTCCCTTGCTATTTACGCTCACTTTTCTTCACCTGCGAGTCTGCTCCCCATCCAATTCTTCAGTTTGCTACAGGTATTTGCACGTATGCGGCTAGGACAGTTTCTCCTCCAAAGACGATGCCTTTCTTAAGCACCGATCTATATGACGACTCTGAACTTACTTTAAATAATCACATTCCTTATATAAGTCAAATTAGCTGTGAAGAAAGATCAACATAAATTCTAGAGTGAATTTTTCTGACAAATCTCTGAGTCTTTCAGAAGTTGTTTCACTCTTCTGACCTCTCAGAGGTCACCTCTCAGAGGCATCACTGTTCACTTAATGCTTTGCCATGTTCTAAAAACCATAACAAAATACTATAAGCTGTCCTTAAAATTACCACCGTGATCCCTGAGGAATCTTGTTACACATTTTTCCAGAAGTCACTAGCTCATCTTAGGAACCAGAGACAGACAGCCAAATTTCATTGCTACTCGGTGTAAGTTGAGAGGGTGACACTGTCTCACATTTCCTTCGAAGAGGTCCTGAGAATTAGAGCACACACACTGTATTTTAGCTAAGTTCTCCAGCCGCTGATCAATGATAAATCTGTAGTCTTTCAATGTACCATACATCCAAACTACGAGCCAAACATGAGACAGACTGGAAGCATCACTGCATCATTCAGGCTGCACCCATACTGGAATGTGCATTATTTCAGCAACGTGCTGCATGCTCCACAGGCTGGCATGTACTTGACAACTGCTCTACAAAGTGTGACCTTGAAAGGATTCAGGTAACCACTCTCACAAGTGCCAGGTTTCCAGATCCCAACAGCATCTCTCTTTTAATTGTGTTGAGTCCCATTTCGCTGCCGCAAAGCCCAGAGGCCCTGTGACTGTGCATCGGCCTGAGGCAGCAGATGCTGCTCCATCTTGCTGGGTAATTTTCTCCTTTTTCCATTAAAAATAGGATATGAAATTTTCTTACACCTTCTAATATTATTTCATCCAAATTATTTTTGCCATTTGGAATACAGCCTTCTGTGACAGGCTCATCAGGTTGATGGCAACGCCTGCAAGTTAAGGATAACACAGCACAGCACGTGTCACTTTTCTCTGCAGTTGTTCCAAAAATAAGCAACGAGAAACCAAATCCTGACTCCAGTGTTCATTGCAAATTAGCTACAGAAATCTTTCCCAAGATCCAAAGTTCTTTGCTCAGCCTCTGTTCTAGCACTGGGCCATAGCAGCAGATCAGTAATTTCCTCACTCTTTGTGCTTCCTTACAGAAGAGGCCAAGAAAAACACAGCAGATGCCGTCATCCTCAGGCTCGACCTGCTCAGCACCACCTTGAGGGGCTCCTGTGTTGGCTCCCTCCCACTGTCACAGAGCTCCCCAGCAGAAGGGCATTTTGCATTTAAACTGTGGAACATTGCCACTGAACTAGCACCATATTTTATCTCCTTAAAAAATTACAATGTGAATGGCTCCAGCTGTCTGACGATTTGGCTTGGCTAGCACGGGAAGTGGGATAAAGATACAAGCTGGCTTGAAGACTATTAGAAAAGCATACACAAAACAAGAACATTATGGTAAAAAGGGATTAGATAGCATCCTTATTAATTACAATGACACCAATTCAACGATTCATTGACTAGGCAGAAGCAGCATTTAAAAGATCAGAGACACAGCTTATCCTCAAGAGTTATAAATAATCATTACATCTGTAGACAGTTTTTTTTTACCCCTTAACTACAAAAAGGGGGTACAATGGCATATTACCTGTAGTTGTGGAGACACAGAAGTGTTATAAGTAATTATCTTAACAATAACTATTGTTTTCATCATCAAGATGAGGCTGAGGTTACATCCCTCATTCTAGGCAGCCTGACTCCAAAAGTAACCTATAACCATTTTGCTGAACGTCCACCTAAACTTTCAATCAAACTGGAGATGGAGATAAAGAGATTTAAGAGAAAAAAGCAAACATGCAAACCAACGACCTAAGTTTCTAACAAGGAAACATGCCATATAGTAAGTCAGAGTTGTTTTGGCAGAAAGTCTTTACTATTTCTCCATGGAGCATGAGGAGAAAATGCCTACGCACATACTCAGAGTTTCAAACTCCCCAGGTTTTCCTACCTGTTCCCCAAGACCACAGAGAGAAGATTCACTAACCAGGCTAGCAAGTATAACACTTCTTATACAGACAAACAAAACTGTTTCTTCTGCAACCCTCTGTGAAAATAAAAGATAAAAAACAGAACTGGTAGAATTTCATCTGCCAGAGGAAAACCAGCCCAACTGTTTACTTCTCTGACTTCAGTAACGAGCAAACACTGTCCGGGGAATAGACTGATTTACAAAAGTAATCAAGTTTCAAGATACCTGAAGTCAAAGGAAGAACTCTGGACGCTGGCAACCTTTGGCTCAGCCTCTGAGGAAATACCAGTCTAACGTGACACCGGCATAAAAGCAGCAGAGAGGAAAAATAAAAATAAAATCCCAAAGCTTTGAAGTAATGTTTTATGTAAGATACACTATTCAAAGAGGTCATCTGGACTTCTTCAGTTTCTCCCAAGTACTGCGGATAGACAGGACTAACACTTGCACGGTTTGACACACAGTGTCATTGCATACCAATACACATGGTCATTTTGCAGCTGGCCAGTAATAAGGTCTATGCAGAGTATTAGCAACAGGCAAGTGTAGCAAAATTCCTGTTTGATGGAAGTATGGAGCTCTGAATCAAGGACTCTGCATAACACAATGCAGTGCACATTTGGATGTACTTGGTTTCTGCATGTACTTGGTTTCTGATCTATTGTGCAATGGAGAAGCGGGCAGGGAAGGGCAGGGTGAGGACTGTCTCCCTGCTGCGGTACCAGGTCAGGTTAGAGGTAAGGCAGATCCAGACGCCCAATTTCATACCTGACCTTGAGCAAGACCTTCCTCTTGGGATTCTGCATTCTTTCCCACCTCGCTGGGATTGCGGGGAGCACAGGCAGCTAACAGATTATTTGGAAACTTCTCCTGTGGGCAGAAGGGGTTTTCTAATATGATTTACTGTAGCACTGAAAACAATAAGCTTGCTGTCAAGGAGAGGTCTCATAGGTGCAACTTACGCTCAATACAAAAATAATCAGTTGTGATTTAGCTTCTGTGCTCAACTAACCAGAGAGATCCATGGCTTCTTATACATTATCTTTAATACAAAATATATATTTTCATTCTTGCTGGCTTCCTCCACAAGGTATTCTATTCACATGGGATTTTTAGACTTATAATTTAATCATACAAACAGCTTTTGCCAATTGATGTTCGAGTCCCATGATGATACACTTTTAGATTGGAGCTTTAAACAGCTCCAAGAAATGTTTATCCTGTCAATGAAGAGTTTAAGCAATGCACAATTTATTTTTATCTTCCTGGTGCAATGAGGGCAGGTGAAAGGGATGATAACCATTTTCACATTAATTCTAAATAGTGCATTACAAACACAGGCTGCGTTTTAGGCTTTTCAGGGTCGTTAGACCTCTCTGTGTGCCTGCAACCCAGAAGTTTTTACTTGCTTTATGTTGCTTCAAGCCAACCTTATAAAACTAATCTTTCCTGCTTTCTTTTCTTATACAAGCTCCAATCACTCAAGCAAAATTGTTTTCTTTTAGTTTCTTCTTCACCACTTACTGTATTCTGGTAAACTCCATTTGGGTTCAGATCCTACAGCTAGGACATACTGTCTAACCTTACAAGGCCAATTTTCTCAAAATCCTTTTCTTATTGGAAAGAAAAATATGTTTTATCCACTCTTCATTTAAGGAAGCTTAAATATGGGTACGTTATACAATAATAAACTATGTCTTAACAGATCCATGTTGCACAGATACTCTGAGAGCATTTGTTCACCTCTGCTACAAGCCTGGCATTTACCGGTTCTGACTGCAGTAGTTTCCTCCAGCTGGTCAACACGGAAATGCTGTCAGCATGACTGAGGAAAATTTGTTTGAGACTGACGGGACTAGCAACATGCTATTTTTTAAAACATCAGTTGTAGTTTCTTTCTACAATAATTTCTTTCGATCACATACATTAAATAATTGGAAAGAGATATCCCAAATGGGATACACCATACACCAAATGCTGGACTACACCAGGGACCGGGCAGATTTATCTGCTTGAATATTGCTCGACCAAACGGAATGCTCTGAGGGTGCATTACGCCCACAGGAATTACTCAGACTCCTCTGCAGTACTCAGAAGCACAGAGCAGAGGTCCCCCAGGACTGACCACAGCAGAGTGGGGGGCAACTAAATAAAGATGACTGGGGGGATGACATGCTTTTATTTTTAATTATCCAGGTACAGTAACTTGATGAAAAAGCAACATTTCCAAGGACGGATCAACTAGATTAAATATCTGAGACTAGAAAATATACCCAGGTGCTAATAAAATCAGAAAGAATTGGACAAAACCTAATTAACATGAAACAAATGACTACATAATTTAATTGTAGGCCTTTTGCTTGCACTTTAACCTGCAGAGCATCTGAGGAAGTATTTGCAAGTACAAAAGCAATCATAAACTGGCCACAGCACAATATTAATTACTTATATCTCCCAAGGAATGCAGGATGCTCATAGATGTTAAAAAATGAGGCCTTTTATAGAAAAATAATTTGAGGTAACTGCTATTAGGAAGATAGAAATCTCTCTTTTATAAGTCATACTGTGTATTTTTTGTGGATGGAATTAAAAAAACTACTGCAAGTCAAAGGATCCATTAAAAATAAGAACACAGGGGAGAGGGATAAAGAATCTTTTTATAATATGAATCCTATAAAGACAGGACAGCTGTACCTGTAACTTGTCAAGTAAACCTAAATTAGTTCACACAAGGTAAAACTATATGTACCTTAGCTCTAATAGGATGTTAATGTGTACGCTGAAAACAGAAAATACGCTTTTTTGGGGTCTTGTTTTCAGAAGATCTTTGATAGATTTGACAATCTTTCTCTAATCTTTTGTTTTCAGAAGAAATACTCATTCAGTTTAAACAAAGCAAAGGGACTGACTGACACCCTAGCATATTACTGCACAGAAGACACAAGACAGTCACGCCTAAATTTCAGTGACCTAAGATACAAGCACAGCATAAAGGAACTTCTCAGATGAGCCAAATGATTGAGTTTCACTTATAAAGGACAATAAAGCATGTAAGCATTGATTTTTTTTTT